>JAVTVY010013833.1:0-54552 GCA_036873755.1 Hanleya hanleyi | reverse complement strand
TTTGTTCTGACAACAATATAACAAAGCATCTGAGTGTCGGTTACCATGAGGTTTAGAGATAGTTACCATATCCAGACCTAACCAGAGATTCAGACCTGGAGGTTTAAAAATAGCAAAGGAGCTGTGATTAGCTCATTGTAGAGAAGTGATTTCCGTGACAAGTTGACCGATCACAATATATTTCATTTTATTTTTATTTTTTTCGCTCTGTTGATATCAACATGAGTAGTGTGAGAAAGATGACTTGGGGGTCCAAGCGTAATCTTATAGGTCACCTAGATGACTTCAGGATCCAAGCATAATGTTATAGGTCACATAAGTAGGTCAAATTTTCATCAAAAGTAGGTCAGCTCAGAACTTGCTGGTAACAGTTCCCTAATGCACGTTCATGCCAAAAATCAAGGTTCTAATGTCAATGGTTCTCCTTATTTTGCCGATGAAAGGATTCGGATGCACTGACTCACTCATTATCGGACAATTTGCAAATGATAGCCTACCTCGTAGGAATTTAAGTGGAGTGATCGGGAGTGAGTGTGATCACTTGCCGATCCTGGAACAGTTTCTGATCATGGAATTTTGTTGAAGGTCATAGAAAACTTCCTCACTGAACTTCTATGGTCGCTACCTTTTAATTTGTGTCGATAATCTGAAATATGTTTGTGAAAAGGTCCATGAAAGGTCATGGAATTTTTCCATGGAAACTCATGGAATTTCGATTCTCTGAAGGTGTGAGAACCCTGTAAAATCCCTGAAAAGAATCAGCGTTTTCTCCTAAAATATTATTATCATTCTTCTGTTTTTCAGGTTTCTCGACTGAGGGGATTAGAAGTTCCAGTAGCTGTTACTGTGGGATTGTTTGGATTGTTCGGTTTTGCTATATATCCAATTTGTCTCGAGTTAGGTGTTGAGTGCACCTATCCTGTTGCTGAGGCCACGAGCGCTGGATTTTTAATAATTTCAGGGTAGGTAAATTTGTTGTTTGCTGACCAATCGGGGCTTCCCGATATTAGTCCTCAGACAGAGTGTATAGTAAAGCGTGACCCGCTCGGGGCTTCATCTGTGAATTTGTAGGTGTTTTCATTTCTCTTTGTTCTCCAGTGTGGCAAAATCTCGAACAAGCGATAGCTCATGAGTCACAAAGGACAGTTTGGCAAATAAACTTCCCTTGGTATAGCTAAAAATTTAAAAAGACACCAAGAAATGCCACTTGTTGAACTGTAAGAAAATGTTAAGATTGTGGTTTACTGTTTAAATGCCACCTGTACATAAAACGATATCTACACTGCTGACTATTTCAAAAATTGACAAATTTAGAGAAAAAAACATATTTATCATGAAAATACGATTTAATTACAGCTGCCACAACAAATGTGTTCGGATCTCTTGTAAACTGTGACACGGATCCTGTGAATTTAAACAATCAATGATATAGGATTTTCACATTTATAAACAATATATCAATTTAGTTGTTGGCATACATGTAGTCGTGATTGTAAATTGTTATATGGGTAGAATGGGCACTGGACTGAAATATGTGAATATTATTAGTTTTATGAACATGAAGTCCTTAATATCGAAGTAGTATGGAGTAGTTCCTCTAGCTCTTTTGATGAGGAAATAATGGACCTTATAAGTACCCCTGTCTGAGTAAACAGACAGTTTATCCAGAGGGCCTCAAGGGAGAACAGTCTTCTGACTGATTATGTAACCCTCGAAAAATAAAGAATTTATTATTACGGTAAGTTCCCTAAGTATTCGTGACCGGAAGTGAATATCGCAGTCGTGAAAAACTGACCACTTCCGAATACTTTGTGCAGGTCAGTTCAGGAAAACGGACGTTTTCGTAAATTTAGAGTCCCCATATTGACGGAGCTTCTCGACTTTGGGGCACACCGCGAACAGGCAGGTTAGCGTGACGAGAAGAGCGGCATGTTATGCCCGTTTCATGAGTGTAGGAACGGGCTGCCATACCGTCCGGACGGCCCAGTTGGTAACAGTTCGTTTTGTTACGTTGGTAACAGTTCGTTTGGTTACTAGTCCCCAACTTCTAAAATGTCTATCAATAAAAAAACAGATTATTCGTACAACATTACATTGTTTGCTAATTGAAATGTTTTATCCACTGCTTTGTTGTGTTATCAATCGTGAACGCGTAACCCCCATATGTTCCCCACAGTAATAATTGAATCAAGCCTTTGTGTCTATTAATAGCCTGTACATCTCCGCTTGCATGGGGCCTAACAAGGGGGCGTATGCACACTGCGTAACTGTACTCTAGAGCAGGCGATGCCTCTCTTCATAAGATAACCTTGTTTAATTGAAATGAATATCTTCCAACATTTATCCGATGATTATGTAAAACGGCTAAAATATTTAATTTTATATGCAAATATTGTGGGATTTACCTGAAGTATCAATAAAAAAACTCCAATGTCATGTAAGTCGAGGGAGCCAGTATTTCATTTCTTCAGATTTGCTAGAAGTCTCCTGTACATTTTTTACTTCAGCACGGAAGCAGCTGGTATTTCATTTGAGCGATCGGGAGATGTCTTAGACATTGATGCTGGTCAACCTGAATATCCCCATTGAGCCTCTTTGTGCACACAATCTATGGTAAATCTGATAGTCGCTGTGAAAATTGTTTGGGTAATTGGAACAAATGTATTGCTTTGTTTCATTTCAGCAACAAAGTAATGAATGAAAATGAAATGAACAGAAAACTGTTATTTTCTTTTAGACGGTCACTTCATTAAATCATTGCAGTGAATATGACCAATAATTACATGTAAACCAGTCAGAATCTTTAATTTGTATACAAGATTAGCACAATCAAAAACAATAAATCGGATGTTCGAAGTGAGACCAGCCAGTCTGTCACGGGTTATACAATCGATCTGCATATGCAAACTGATCCAACACTCTGCCTTGTTGGCACACAATAAACGCAACCTGTAACCATTTCGGTCATCTATACGCGGTAATACTGACCCTGGGATCGTGTGTATCCATTTCAGACTACTTTCGGCAACTGCTAGAGGGAATTTCCATAAATCAATACCACGTGACTTCGTCAGCCAATCCGCTAAAGTCTACCGACGTAACCCCAACTAGACTCGTACCTAGCCCTCCACTCACACGCACCGTTGGGGTCTAGTAAGCGACAGACATTTTGTATTCTCTGATTGGCTGAATTACCGGTCTAAATCTAGACCGGTAAATAAACCAATGTCAATATGTGTTGTTGTTGTTGTTCGTGTGTATCTAGTGACCAGTACTCGTCTATGGTGCGATAAAGGGCCTTGAGCGCTACGGCCACCAATCCACCAAGTATTATATAGATCCTTTGTAAAATTTGATGAGCGATGAGCGATGAGCGATTATGGTAGGTTTCCTAAATAAAGCCCTCGCTTCTACGACTACCACGACGTCCAGCAAGACGGTACATCTTCGGAAAATTTATGACCTATTCCAAGGTTCTTAGCGTGACATGTACATGATCAGGTCAGGGGATTTGCAGCATTTCTGTTCTTCATTCAATACATAGTACTGTTCATACGCCCTATGATATGTACTTTTGTTGCTAACATTATGCAAGTTTTGTTGTTAAAAAAATAAAACTGAACGTACTTGTAGGCCTACTCGTTTGAAGCAGCAGACATTATAAATTTAGTTGACCTAGATTCTGCATTGAAGATCAACCACTGAAACGCGGAAAACAACGAATTACGTCAATTATACAGTATTTTCGCCTGCATGTTGTCTGATCGTACTAGTCTTGTTTATCTGATGATGCTAAACAATAATGATCTTGTGAACTTTGGGATAGGCCTAGGTCATAAATTTTCTGAAGATGTACCAGTTTGCCGACGTCCAAACAAGCATGGAGGGGCATGGTGCAGGCGCCGCGGAGCATATTTAAAAGTGGGGGGGCTGACCCCTATCTCGACCATAAAGTGGGGGGGCTGAAGTCGCCCGTAGATAGGTCTTATAACATTACAGCTCCGAAAAGTGGGGGGGCTGAAGCCCCCCCGGCTCCGCGGCCCCTGTGGTGGGTGGAGAATACCATGGGCCAATCACTGTGCAGTGCTGATTTAAAATGCCTGTCGATAACTAGTCTCCATAGAGCGACAGCGAATTGGAGCTGGGTACGAGTCTAAACCCCAACGTAACCCGCCATTTTCGAGTCATGTGATGATCTACTTGTTCAAATTTACAGATCTACCACACCTCTTGGATGATACGAAAGTTATTCATACATATATATTTTGTAAGCCCAGGCAATATCTGTTTCCAAGGTATGTATGAAAACCTGTAATTTATTAGAATTTTCGAGTCTGTTCTCCGCCGGATGAAGGCCGAACAGAATCCAGTAAAACACCGGATATCGCTCCGCGATAATGGAGACACACGATTCGCAAGCCATCTTATGGATGGCGAAGTGTACGCAAATGATAATAAACGATTTGGGCTGAAACTGGCTCTAGCTAATTTGAATAATAATAGTTTTCTCTGGACTCTGATGATTCGTGTAGTCTTAAATGTCTCCATTCCAGGCAGGATCAAAGCACTTCCTCTCGAACTCTCAGTACTGTTGGCCTTGTGCCAAAACCGGGCTGCAATATTGGATACATTTATATATCAATGGACAAGTCCTGCATATGGGGTGAAAAAAAGAGGTTTATCTCTGCTTGGCATCACGAACTGCATGGGAATTTGCCAGCTAAAAGAGGTTCATATGGGGACGTTCTGAAGAGTAAAAGTCGCTGATAATCCCACCTGGCTCATCTTTCAATCTTTCCATGGATGTCAGCAAATCATTCACAGCAATTCACAGCTGTGTAAACACCAAACTGCGTATTAACCTCGAGTCCTTGCTATAATTACTTTCAAATAACAGATGTATCCATTTTTATTGGGAATGGATATGGGAGCTATGCTAAGTCCCGTCATCGAATTTTGGCGAAAAAAAAGGATGTTCACTTTCGTATATTCAGTTTCTGACGCTGTCGTGGCGATTGGTTTTGTAAAACTCTCTAAAATATATTTAGGACTCTCTTCTTTAGGGTATAACAAGCTGAAAATATTGTAAATAGGTTTGAAAGAGAGTAAAACGGCTATTGAGCGGCGCTTTATAGGAGATTGTTCATAACCGGGTTGGTATTTCATAATATCCCACACCTCTGTCTAATTTGAACGCTCGAATAAGAACGTTCTTTTTCTGACGCTCTTTCTTCTGACGAGATAGTGTTCATTTTGCGATGCCTGACGTTCGTTTGCTGGGAGAAAGTAAACGAGTACGGGTTCATTTTCTGACGCATTCTTTCAGTTTGAACGTGAAAACTTTTGACACGCTCTCGAACTCGTTGATGCGGATGTTTTTCCCATCCCACAACTACATAAGCCCACAATATTATCAATCTCGCGACCACATAAATGGGGGACTTTCGAATAGTTAGGACCGCGGTTTTTCACGAATGGGCCGTTTTCGATTACTTAGGGAACAGTGTCACGTGACCTGGCGAAAAATGCCCGTTTTCGAATTTACTTAGGGTCGCGAATACTTAGGGAACTTACCGTATTATAAACCATGTTGGCGAACTTCAGGAAAACAAGCATATTGTAATTTGTTAAAGTGATCGTAAACCCTCAAGTAAAGTTTCCATCAAATGAAAGACCATTGGAAACAGTGTTCGAAAATATTTAATCTAATTTTTTATGATTTTATTACACAGAGTAAACTGCAAATAAATCATGGTATTCTATGGTGGTCTGTTGCAATCATAGTTAGGTCCAGTGACGTCACACTGCCTTAATACATATATTGCAAACTTTGTATGCACTTTCCAATGCTTGATTCAAGCTAAAGGTATGTATACTTTTAGTTTCTACACAGACTCACTGTTCCAATGTGCATTTTTCACCAAATGTGGAAATTAAATGCAACATTCAAATTGACTCGACACTCATGTGTTACTATCTCCCAGATTTTGGTGAAACATGCACATTAGAACAGTGAGTCTGTGTTGAAACTCAAAGAAAAAACACCTTTAGCTTGAATCAAGCATTGAAAAGTGCATACACAGTTTGAAATATACGTATTAAGGCAGTGTGACATCACTGGACCTAAGTATGATTGCAACAGACCACCATAGAATACCATGCTTTAATTGCAGTTTACTCTGTGCAATAAAATCGTAAAAAATTAAAATAAATATTTTCGGACACTGTTCGCAATGGTCTTTCATTTGATGGAAACTTTACTTGAGGGTTTACAATCACTTTAATAAAATTCACTTTCCTGGCGAGTAAGGGACGATGTGCCATGTTAAATGCCGGAATAATGATTGACCCCCATGTATCCGACATATTTTCAACTTGAACTTTAATTGCCAAAATATTTGTTACATAAGCACAATGGTCCTTTCTTCAAATAGTACAGTAACTTACTGTATATTTTCCACATTAATACCAGTTATCACTGATCATGTTGTAACATGGGGAGAAAAAAAAATCAACTACCCAGAAATTTATAGGCAGAACATAGAGCGGGTCTACGCTCATACTATTCAGCTTGTATCACTGACATCCCTACTCTCCTTGTTCCCCCTGCTGATTCACATCGCCAAGTTCGCGCCTCTTGGCCGTAAGGGGGTGCTTTATTTGGTTACCCAATCGCCGTACCGTAATAGCTCGGAGATAACCAGATTCCTCATACTAACCACGATTGGCTAACTACCTCACGTGATCGAAATTACATCAAGCCTTCATGATAGTGAGATCACGACTCTCCCGTGATGTGGAAGCCATGCCAATATTTTGACAGCGAAACGCCCTTTTACCGCATCTCTCAAAGGAACTTTTCCCCGTCTTTATTAACAGTCAACATTCAATTCAAAATCTGAAACAATTGAACGGTGTTTTTACGTTCTCATTCTAGGCAGCTTGATCTCCTTATATACTCATGACGATCTTATCAGTGGGATATTAACGATATTTACAGGGATTTATTTGTTAATTATTTGAAGGTATCAGTGAACAAATGTTTGCAATCAGTTGACAAACCTTACTAAACAATGGAGGAAGTTATCCAAAAATCTGTTCACTCTTAACTCAGAAATTAACACAATTAGAGCTGTTTTGCCGTCCGTTTATTGTTAGTTTTGCCGTTAACGACATATGGATGTTCGAAAAGGGAGACAACTCATATTGCCAAGACTCTTCCGTAAGAGTGATATTCATTGGTCATTGTGGTTGGCCTGTGCAGAATGCCCCCTTATGGCCAAGAGGCGCGAAATATGCGATGTGAATCAGCGGGGGGAACAAGGAGATTAGAGACGTCAGTGATACAAGCTGTTTATCAGTGTAAGAGCGGGTCATGCCTCACTGCACACTTGATCAGAGGTAAAGGAGAAGCACGGATTCAGCTCCAGGGAGCAGGGGTTTCATTTAAGGAGAAGATGTGTTATTCTAATATATTGAATATACCCGGCCTAACACTTCCTTTGTAAAACATCAAAAGTAGTTGTGAAAAAGAGATCCCCATGCCGGAACATGTTATCTCGTGAAGGATTGTGTCAGGCTTACCAAATTTACACCATACACACATTTGGTGATCACACATTCCTGATCTCATTCCAGATAAGTGCCCTAAAATTGTTTCTCAGAATCTATATGAGAAAACGATTGGTATTGTACCAGTGGATTTATCTGTGCATTCCACAGTTCATGTGAATCCTATTTTACTTTCAGGCAAATACAAGGTATAGTATATATTCTAGTGATGCAGTTTATAGCCCAGGATCTGTCTCCGTCCGAGAAGAGCCTTCCCATGGCGTGTTTCCAGAATGACAACTCCACAGCAGGAGTGGATCAGATAGAACCTCAAGATTACACAGGTTAGCTAACTGTACATCCCTCCTCTTTGTACACTTTCACAGTAATAGTTGTGTGTGGTTAATTCTCTTGCCACACTGTGATGGTCTAGTGGTTATATCATCCGCCTTACAAGCTGGAGGTTCTGGGATCAGTCCCAGGTCGAGCCATAACTAAGACTTGTTGCTTCCTTGCTTGGCGCTCAGCATTAAGAGGATAGGTCAAGGACTGGATGGTCCGGTGTCGAGGATAATGTGGCTGGGTGAAGTATTGGGTCTGTCCATGGCATGGTACTTCAGTGAGGCAGTACAATACCATAAAGAGGCACGTTGGCACACCATCAGGATATGACTGGAAAAATTGCTGAAATCGATACAAAACAATACAAGTTTAAATGTGAAGATACATTAAAACCTGTTCACTAACTTGCTCACAGTCAATTCTCTGATAATTACTGGACAGGAATGACATTGCAGATATATATCTTCAGGGTTCCCATTGATGCTTGAAAGCTGGGAAAGTCATTGAAAATTTGTATTACCATTTTCCATTCCTGAAAGTCAATGAAAATCAGTGTTAACTATGCCTATACATGTATGTATCCATCCTGGGAAGTCTTAGAATTTAACTCCTGGATGTAAAGACCAATGCCAAAGTTTTACTTCTACAAATGTGCTTCCACAGTCTAACCTTGCTTTCCTCCACCATGGAGCTAACGAGTAAAAACAAACTTTTATTCCAATGACCATGATAATCTGAAAACCTGTTAACCATATATGTACTGAAATGGTACAATTTTACTGATAGAAAGGAGTTTGCCCGTTATTGGCATACAAAATGAAGAATTTCTAGACAAAAGTATTACTTGAAAAATTACCCCTGCCCGTCACCCAGACTCCCAGTACCCTCCCAAGCATAACATGTAAATTGGTCACATATGTAAAATTGCTGCATTTGGTGCTGGAGAAAAAGGGCTAGGCTGAGCTGAGCCCACACATTTGACCTACTTTATTCGGAAAATCCTTAAGATATTTTCATTTCACATTTATTCAGTTCCACTCATATATTAATGACTATTACATTCAGATAGGAGATATCATCTAGTTTTGGTGAACTGAATACTGTGTCCCCTATTACTTTTCTTTGCATAAATATTCACTATCATGAAAGATGTTTCTCTCCTTCTGTGTTTCAGTACCCAATTTGTTCTCCAATGGTGTGATAGTATTGGTGGTTGCAGTTTTCTTGCTGTGTTTCAAGACGGACTATCGGCGTATGCGAGCTGAACAAAAGATAGAAGCCGAAAAGATCCTGAATTTTAGCACGAGGCGCATATGATTTGTGTTAATCCTTGTCCTTCTGATAGGGAAATTAGTGACTACCTATGCAGGTTTATTGAAAAATGCCTGGTCATTGAAAAATGGACTATTTCGTTTCGGAACAAACTTACAATACCTCACAGAAATGAACGACAGTAATTCGCGACCTCATTGTCGTAAAAGTGAGAAACAAATGATTAAACAGGTAGTAGCGTGATTTTATTTGTTCGCGTCAACTGACCATCATGATCACCTGCAACATTTGTCAAAGGCTTTTCAAGTTACAAAGTCTCGTATTTCGTATAGGGACCAATATTATTAGATTTTTCCATTTGGTCTGGTGAAAAAGATAAAAATGAAAAATGACCAAGCTGACTTCGGATCACGTGACCAGGTGTCCTTGATCTCACACTGGAAGTTACCAAACTGTGATAAAAGTCTCTGATGTCGCAAACATCACTCCGAGAATACTGATGTTTTGTGACGTCATCTCGGGCACTGGAGCAAAGTGCAGGTGCTGTCACGTTTTTCACAGAACAGAATGTCATATTAAAGTGTGATTTCAATAACGGTGATATTCAACAAAGAGATCACAGAGAACATTCACCACAGTTGATCTCAACTACAACTTTTATAAAAAATATTTGGTGAATATTTTTTAAATGATGCTACTACACCTGGAATGTTTTTTAGAATTGATTACATTTAATGAGTGGGGTGGAAGAATTGAATGAGAACTAACCAAATCCATATTTTTCGGTATGAATGTGAAACGAATGAGCGGGGTATATTTTTTTTTTTACGTCTATAAATTGATTGGTGCTAAATCACTGATTAAAGCAGGAATGTGGAAAGCTGTGGGAGATTGTTTTAATATGGTACATTCCCCCATGACAGATTTGTTTCTTTTAGCTTGGGTCCATAAATGTTCTTTTGTTTGGAGGTTATACCAAATGACTACTTGGCATTAAAACATACCCAGTAGTGTTCCAAACAACAAATTAGTATTTTTTTCTTGAATAATGTCGTCGAAGTGGGTTTTAGGACACGAATAGCACACATGTGGGAGAAAAAGTATTGAAGCAATGACCTCTGGTGCATGATGTCACAACCTGATTATGATTGCGCCATAAACGTCATAGTCTATAACGTCGGGCGTTCTTACGAAAGATTCACCCAACTGTGGGAGTTCTAGTGTGATGTCGCTGACATTTTGGCGTCACAACAGGCATTTGAGCGAGATCGTAATCAGGTTGTGACATCACAGGTCAAGCAGTCACAGCTTTCGCCGTTTTGAAAGGGGCGTGAAATTGTCACACTTTACTGCTGCTATTTCCAACCTTGGGCAGTTTGAAAACATACAAATTATGTAAAACAAGTCTATATAATCACCTCTACAACAATTTAGCACAAAAAAGTAGCAGATTTTGAGACCATTTTGTATAACCTTTAAGAAATGGACAATCTCTGGCTTTAGCCGCCTTGATCAACGTTGAAGAATTAAATATTGTTTTTAGCTCATTAAATGTTGGGCAATCACAAGTTGTATTCCTCTGAATCCTGTATTCCTGCAACCATGACTTAATTGTATTACTGTTGGTCAAGGGTCAAATGATGTTCAATCATTCCAAGCCCCGTGGGGCATCCGGGGATTGACCTGGGATGTCGTTGTGCACACCGCAGGTCATGGTAAGAATAGGCCTCAGCTCCTCAGAAAGCTTGTCATAAGAGGCGACTAACTGAGGCACCCGTGGGTTCTCGGGTGTGAAAAGGAATATGACCCCACTCGTGTGGTTCCTGGGTGTGAAAAGGAATAGGACCCAACGTCGTGGTATGACTGAAATATAGTTGAAAGCAACGTTAAATCATATTCACTCACTCATTCCAAACTTACAACAACTGCAATGGAAACGAACAAAGTAATGTATCTCAGGGATTATTTGAACAAACATCCTTTCAAGTATGATGAAAGGCAAGGCTTTGTTCAAGAGGAACAAAACCTGGAACCAATGGAGCCCAAATTTTTTGACTTTACCAATGAACAAATTGAACCATATTTGGGGCCTATTCGTCTTGTGAGGAAAAGACAATAGGTGACTACATGTAGGGAACAGTGTTAAACCTTGAAAAGCTACCTGACAAGCTGTATTGCACACAGTGTTCCCAGACCTCTCAAGTTATACTTTTGCCAAGGCGTGAGATTTGAGTATATCCGCCCCGGCGATATGAGATCCGAAAAAATGAGAATTTCGAGGCGTCATTTCATACAATTTTTCGCATTTTGTTTCATATAACAGCCTACTATTAAACATTTCATCCTTCACGGAGGCTAGAAATGGATACTTTACAACCAAGTCTAGGAAAATTTTGAAATTACTGACTCCTTTTTCTGCAAACTGGAGCAATTTTGAAGGATTCTTGGTTATTTTAGAAATAATTTCACGAAAATGCCAAGATGCGTGAGATTTTGATATAGCTGCGTGAGAGCGTGAGACAGATCCCAAATGCGCGAGTCTCACGCCGAATGCGTGAGGGTTGATAGGTCTGTGTTCCTGGTTTGAAGATTCTTAGATGACGAACTTCCCATATTTGACTTCCAGTATCTGGTTGAGGGTAATGTTTGAGGTGAAATGTTTTTGACAGGTTCTGCCAACTTGAACATGGGACGTCTAATTCTGATTATGGTACCTGAACCATGACATTGTGATCAGCTGTGACACTTGACCAGTTGACACCTCTTGGAGAGGTGCAAAACTAAAGTTAGCCCATAGCAATTTTATTTTTTGTTTCACGGGCGGATTTTATTTTTATTTTTTTCAAGATTGGAGGTGATGTTTTTGACATTATGGACAGGACCAGAGGAGTGGAAACTCACCTATCCGCAGAAAAAAGGGGGGGACTTAGTGTTCAGTTTTATTTTTATTAACACCTTTAATCTTGGAAAAAATGAAATCCACTCATGAAACAAACAATAAAATTGGTGTCGCCTTATTGTGCATATACACATGATAAATGATAAAATGAAATAAATTTCAAGCTTCACAGGCACCGCCGCAACATTATTTTAGCACCACGTCAACCCTGTTAATATTGCCCACAGCAAAGGAGTTTTTTCAAAATGCCTGTAGATTAATAGATCAATTTTATTCAGCCTTAAAGCCCAACTCACACTACGAACGTTTTGTTGTACAGTTTGTTCGTGTTTTTGTTCGTGGTAACCTCACACTGCGAACATTCTCTCTTGACCGCCAGTCACGCAATCAAGCAGCGAGGCTATTTTGTTGTGTCGTGTGAGAGCGGCTTCGTCACATGACCGACAGCTGCTAGTTGATTGGATAACTGTTGGTAAATGTTCGGACACATGTTCATGTTCACCACACACTGAAGACAAATGTTTTGGGACGAAAACATGTTCGGAAAATCAAACGTGTTTGATTTCACGAACTTGTCCGTCGAACAGAATGTTAGTGTTTCTGTGCACCTCGCACTGCAGACAAAACATGTTCTGAACAGTGTTTTTGTTCTAATACAACAAAATGTTCGTAATGTGAGTTGGGCTTAAGATATTTAATTGTGTTGCTGCTGCTAAAACTATCCCATGGGTATTTACGAAGTAACTTAATTTTGTGGTGACTATATGATGGAGACATCAAATTTGTTGGGTGGTGAACCACAAGCCTATTTGATTTTTGTGGTTTCCATGGCAACATCACTTAAAATGTCTATATGATGACGTGAACACAATAAAAGCCTAATGGTTGCAGCTGGCTGGCTGGAGATTTCAAATTGGCTATGTAGCATTGTTGGGTGGTCAACCACAAGCCTGTCGAATTTGGGTACATTGTGATGATGTTAGTGGTCAACATCACGGAAAGTCTATTTGACGAGGTGAACGTGATAGAAACCAAACCGTTCCAGCTAGAGACTAATCACTTCAACTTTCGTATACACAATTATTGAGTTCTTAACCACAAGACTATTGAATTTGGGTACATTGATTTATTTTTGTGGTTTCCATGGCAATGTCATCCAAAATGTCTATATGATGATGTGAACACTTGAGAAGCCAAAGTCTTGGTACTTCAAATTTGGTGTACTGGATTGTTGGGTGGTCAACCACAAGCCTATTGAATTTGGGTACATTACGATGATTGGCCACAACTGTCTTATTTTCTCTCCACACTCCGTGAATCCACATCTTTTAACTATCCTCGGTCTTCACACAAATTCATGTATTTACTGTTCAGTTTAGTCAAATTATTTATTATACTCGACAAATGCATCCAACATCCCCCAATGCATTCCAACATATTTTGATCTTTCAAAAGCAACTGCTAAAGCATCTGCATTCAGCCAAATCTTTCAGGCTTTTACATTCACTGTGTACCAATATACGGCGCAGCCCACACAATTCAGAAAAGTCACCTCGGCAAAAATAATGTCATATTAAAATAATTCCTATTTAACACCATGTTAAATATTGCTGAGGTGAACTACTTATGCCACAGCATTTACCTCAGCAATTGCTGATTGCTGAGGTGAATTGTGTGGGCTGCAGCGACTGAAACTGGCCGAGGGATTGTTGCTCCTCAGACAGCTTGTCGTAAGTGATGACTGAGGCACCCGTGGGGTTCCCTGGTGTGAAAAGGAAATATGTCCCAACGTCGTGATATGAAAGCTGAAAGTTGAAAGTTGAAAGCTACGTTAAATCATACTCACTCACTCACCCCCTATATCTTTTAGATGCTACCTCATGTTCCATTAGGGTAACCCTGATGAAGATCTTAAAAATATTGAATTTTGGAGAAATTTCAGCCTGGAATATATTAAGCTTACATTGTAGACATTGCATGTAATAGTGCGCACATAAAAATTGAGTCTCTGCTAATTTACTTTATTGCACATACTCTTCATTTTCCAAATTTATTTGCTTGCCAATGGCATACTGAAAATTCAGTTGTACATTATTTCAAAATTGAGTTGACATTACTCGCTGGAATGTTTGAGTGTTGAAGTAGTATAACTTTTGATCAGATTTTGTTATCCAAAAATCGAGTGATCGATTCTGATAGGGCGATTGATTTATTAGAAGAAATACTATATGAATAATAAAAACCCTGCATTTGTTGAATTTAATGGCATGTCAAAATTCAGTTCACAATATTTTAAAATTCATTTATTGACTTCATGAAGAATTTGAGCTTGAAAAAAACCACTGTTTTTTGTTGAATTTATTTGTGTGCCAATAGCATGTCAGAAATACACTTTTACAATATTTTAAAAATGAGTTTATGAAGAATTTTGGGCCAGAAAACCCTTTGTTTGCTCAATTTCTTTGAAATTATTTGCACATTGAAACTTCATTTCTGAAATTGATTTTATTAAGAATTTTGAGCTAGAATTTTTTATTTTTTTATTTATTTATTTGCAAATTGAAAATTCAGTTTTCAAATGTTTTAAGTTCAATTTTGGGCTAGAAAAAATCTCTGATGATGAATTTCTTTTAAATTATTTGCAAATTGAAACTTCATTTCTAAAATTGATTTTATCAAGAATTTTAAGCTAGCATTTTTTTTTTTTTTTTTTTTTTAAATATATTTGCAAATTGAAAATTCAGTTTTCAATATTTTAAGTTCAATTTTGGGCTAGAAAAAATCACTGGCGATGTGTCTTTCTCATCCTAAATTTGAGTACTTAACCAATGTGCAATACTATTCCTTAACCTGTTTAATTAAGTTGTACCTACATAATTACATAACCCAACTTGTAATATTAGTGGTTCAAAACATTAACTGACCTGATATTCTCTCACATGTTGTGTGGACCTCATTGATAGCAATAAATTGCAGTATACTAACTTATACCAGTCTTTTGTGTGGGTAACCATGGTTATATTTCGTTGAGAAGATAAATTCATCTTCGAGACCAAACAAGACTGGTACGGTAATCCTTCTAATAATTCAATCGCAGGAAGTTGAATTTCCTACCATAAAACCTGGAGAGGTTAAATTTATTAGAACAGGAAGTTGACAAAATAGTTCAAAATCATGCATATAATCCTTTATTTCTTCATTATTTCAATGGTTTTAGAGGGTGATCAAATTTATTAGAACCACCAATTTGAATTTTGTCCCCAAAATTGATGGTGATTCAATTTTGATAGAGAGATTGAATTATCATAAGGATTACCGTATAACAAATTTATCACATTGAAGGTTATTATAGAATCGTCAAAGCAAAAGAAAGAAAAAAATAATAATCAATATTGAACAATGTTTAAAAACATTGCCAGTTCATACGTCACCAGAATCTGCACTCTTATAGCATTGATTCCTTGTGCGTACAGGTGTTGTGTGTGCATCTGTGACTATGTTAGTATATTGCGCTCATGTCCTTGACAGCATTGGTATGCAGAAAATTTTAAAGTCCATAAACCAGCCATTGTCAAGTAAGACTTTGGAATAAGGGCTACTTGTGTTATTAACCAATTAGAACCCTACAATTTTCTCTGAAATGTGATAATTGTGTATACGTATATATATCACAGTCTGCTCTATAGACATATGTTCATACATGTATATTATTAGGGTAGCAATCTTCTCTACTGTGATAATTACGTATGTTCATAATAACCCTTATTTGTAACAATTTTTTAATAATGTATTCAATGAAATATATTTTTCATGTCATAATCATGCTGATGATTGTCATAATTTAATTGATGTTGAATTATTTTATGTTTGTATATCCATTATTAATTGAAAATCAGTAAATCATTGAAATTTGTTTACGCTTTAAATACAGTCCAGAGATGTGGATTGTGGTGGCAAAGAAGAAACCTACTGATTTGTACCCTTGACCAGTTTTGGCTGAAGGGTATTGTCTGCTTGGTCTGTCCGTCCGTCCATCATTCTCTTTAACACGATATCTTTTGAAGGATTATATCCAGGCTTTCTAAATTCATATAACATATGCAACTGGTGATGGATCAAAGGCCTGGTGAAGATGACTGACCTTGACTATTATATAGGTCAAATTTGAGTATTGGTGATAACTTTTGAATGATTACATCTAGGTTCTCCAAATTCATAATACATGTGCAACTTGGTGATTGACTGGAAGCCTTTCCAATTTGACTTAGTTCTCAAGGGATAATACATATATGCAAACTGGTGACTAGACGCCTACTCCAGTTGACCGATCTTGCCTTTTTTCATCAAGGTCAAATTCTAGTTAACATAATATGTTTTAAAGGGTTACATTTAGGCATGCACTGGTATATATTAAAGCACATAAGGCTCTTGTAGTTACAAAGGAAAATCCTTCGTTTGAATGCATCAAAAACAAGCGTCAACCAGTTATCCACTTTGATAAAATTTACACTTGGAATTATTATAAGGCTGAAACGTTAATATGTAAGCAAAAAAAATGTCTTCAGGTTTAATTGGAACAAGATTTGCTCGACTTCTTTCAACTTCTGTGGATAAGTGTCTGGTGTTGATACCTTCTTCTGATAGTAAAATGAGCATCACCTACTAATTTTATAATTGGAAAATTACATAAAACTAAACGTTTTGAATTTAATATTAAACAATTATGGAAAATTATTATTCTGAAGGTTTTCATTTGAAAAACCTTCAATATCACATCTGTTATAACTGCTTCAGCAGCATAACAGGTGCTTGGATTGATGTCGGTCATGCGAATGGCTTCGGCAGTGACGCCAATAAACAGTCTGTTCACTGGTCTGTGAATGTGACATTGTCGCGTGAAAAGGATATGTGAAGTAAACATGGAAAAAATTAATTTGTATCTGACCATTAATAAAGCCGATTCTTTTCCCAATCCAATAGCTGCAAAACCTTATTTGCTTGAAGTATTCATACCGCAATATCAGCCTGGAAAAAACTAACTATTGTCAACGGCACAGAAAATTTTGATGAAAAATTGGCTCCCTGGCCTTTCGGGATCTTTTATGCATGTATAGGGAGGATTTTTCTTTTGTAACAAGAACGGGACACCTCAGACCAAACTCTAACTTGGTTCTTTCATAAAGTTCCTAATATATTGTGTGAAAATGTAATTTTGGTTTGAGGTGTCATATTTTCGTTGCAAGAGCAATTCCTCAAATATACCAAAATAGGCCAGGGAGGACATTTTGATGAACCATGTACTATTCATTTTATGCAACTGATCATCATAATTTTTTCCATGCTGATATTCCAGTATGTATAATGGATACCAAAACAAAAAAGTTTATTTTGCAGATTTTGGATTGGCAACAAATTCTGCTGTATTATCGTCGCACATGAGAACATGCTGGTGACCATCCTCCACACATGCACATTTGATGGTCAATGCACCAATCCAATGGACAATTTCACTACTAGTCCTATAGGAGACAACGTGGACGTCAGAGTACCTGCTCAGAGTGTAGATGTCTGATCGAGGTCATGCATATTTCTGGGAAACCTTTGCGCTCACTAAGTTGGGGAGGTGTAAGGAAGACATTTATTTGATAACAGGGTTGTGTGGGTCATATTCTCACACTGTATGGCCCTATTGCGATGGCCACTCCCAGGGTGGGGTACTGAAGTATCTTCTGAATGACCATTGTCTGATGGCATATCACATGCACTCAATCACGAACAAGCACTCAGTCGGTATGCATGTTATGCCCAGTTTTGCAATGCCCGCATCAGTGCTTTCACACCTGTCAACGCCCAGCTTAATACAGTAAGGCCTGTCCGTAAAAGCAACCACTCTGAAAGACAAACACAGTTCTGCTTTGAGGTTCAACCCTTCAACATGGCTCTCGAGATATGATGTAGCCCCAGAAGAATATACATTACAGAGCACGAAAATGCCAAGCCCAGAGCACCAGAAGCCGATAGCCATGTGGATAGGTTGAAAGCTCAGGCAAAATTGTTGAGAAAGAGTTGCTTTTATGCAGTCATTGCTGTCTTAACATGGGTGTTGAGGCAGGTATTAAATTGAGTCGTCACCTCGTGTTGGACATCGCTAGGCATTGACAGGTGTCAACAGAATATGGTTAATCATGTACTCTGGGCCCTGAAGGGCCTTTCACTTTTGGAGATTAATTCATCCTCAGTTATTCAATGCAAGCATATTGGGCTGAGACGAGACGCCCATATGGGTTACCTGTTGGTTGACTTGGAAGACCATACTCTGACCAAATGATGGCTGACTGACTACCTACCTGCTATTCAGAGAGCACAAACACCTAAAACATTACCACATGCCTGAGCCCATCAAGGAAACTGAATGACACTGTTTAATAAGAGCATGAATGACAAGGTGGACAGAAAGATAAAGGTGGAAGAAAAAGAGTTTCAGCACAGAGGGTAATATCAGTGAACAAGGATCCGGTCCATATATAGACTAACACAGAAGATGGTAGGGAAATATAGAACTGATGGTTTGCAGAATCGACTGTCCCTGCATCAAGCATTTCGGGCCTTCATGACTGTTATGGATGGAAAATCATACCGTAGCCTGCAGCCTACGACCAACTGTTCATGAAGTTAATCTCAAGAGCCCGGGGCAAATGATTAGCTACATTGCATTGACTGTTTGTATATTGCATTGATGCCATTCAGTGCTCACTTTAACACCGTTTGGTACGGTTTGAATGCCTCACAATGCCGTACATAGAAGCAATTGCGTCCGCAAGACTATTGCAGTTCTCTTTTGATGTTCTTCCTGTAAACATGGATATGTTCTGCTTTTTTGCTCGGAGTGCAAACAGACATTAGCTATATGATACGCTGACTTATACATGCTCGAGTGCAAGCAGATGTTTGCAATATGATATGCTGTGGCACCAGAAAAATATGAATGGGTATGAAGATGCCGATGAGCCCGCTGATGACGATATTCAGGTTAAGAGCCTGCCCACTGAGAGTCTGACTGAAAACTCCTCCCAGGAAAGAGACAGCCAGCTTGAGCATGGAAAAGGAGGATCCGTGTTCTTGGGACTGCATTGGGGATGAGGCTATTAATACTAACCAATGACTCAAGAATGAAGGACAAGATGCACAGCAGGCATAGATCAACATGCATCCCAAAATACGGAAACCGCCATAGCAAAAGTTTAGCCTGCTTCTGCTTGGAATGAAGAGAGATCCCATGAAAACCAAGCATCACTGGGAAGAAGACTTGGGGTTACCACCCACAGAGGCCCTGAAGATGAGGTCAAAATATGAAAATTGCTGTTCATCGACTTGTTCATATTGATTTCACAGTATTTGGGACAGACAGAATATGCTTCTGATGCATGACAACGCGGGTCTTCTTATTGAACACCAACAACACTGTCAATAAAAGTGTGCATATCCTGAACACTGAACTGCACACTAGTTTTTAACACCTTTCAAACATGTAAAAGTGTTCAAGTACGAAAACTAGAATGAAAAGAGATTTACTTAAAATATGTCACTGAAGTGTTATCAAGCTCATCAACTAGATCGTCCTCAATAAACAAAACGAAATAGGTTGTCTACAATATCGACCAGTGCTGAATATTGGAAGTCTGAAAAATTAGTGTTCATTCTGAAGTGTGTTCTTTTGAACACTTTTACGCATAATTGAACACTTTTACATGTTCATACGGATGCTAGTGTTCCAAAAGTGTTACAGAATATGTGTTCAGTTGTGAACATTGGTATTCAAACATGATCATTTTTAAACACACGTGTTCATATATGTTCTCTAGTGTTCGGATATGAATGTGAGTATTCAGTTTTTAACAAGATATTGTGTTCTGATTTGGACGTCAATATGAGCGTTAGTGTTCAGTGCCGTTCAACCCCATATTTCAATTGTTGAGATACTTAGCGTTGTGGAATTTTTGGTACCTTTTTCTTCTCATTATTGTTCAAAATGGACCAGTTGATGAATTCCACAACATTATTTCAACTTATTCCAGCAACCACTATAATTACTCCGAGATGAACGTTTTAACGCGTTCAATAAGTGTTACAAATTTTTGGTGACAGTGAAGTGCATGGTTCGGTGATTCACACATGGACAAGCAATCCTGGGGACTGATAAGTACTTTGCAGTAACTGCAAATTTCTGTCCGGAAGGACAGTTATTGTACTACTCAACTGCTCAGTTAATCACTTCACAGCACTGGGCTGAGGATTTCAATGCAGCACCACTGTGTTGTTGCACAGAACCATGCAGCTCATAAGAGCCTTTCTGAACAGTCATGATCAATTGGGAACTGCACACTATGGATTAGCCAAAGCTTCCTGCGTATGCGAATACATAACGTTGTAAACACACCCAGTGTGGCTCCTCCAACTTGGTTCTGATGTGATATAATAAAATGTGTGAAATGCAACCATTGAAATTTTGCCTTCGCAGACCCGAGAGAAATCAACAATCTATGAACAGTATAGCCTGATGTTGATTTTAAAAAATGGGAGAACAAGTGCACCAAGCCATTATGAAAACCAAGCATCACTTGGTAGAGAACATGGGGTTACCACACGCAGAGGCCCAGAAGATGTGGTCAAACTCTGAGAACAGCTATTCCTGAATATGTTGCCAGTCTTATAGAAGTTATTCTGGGTAGAGGAATAGTGGTGATGAGAAGTGAATGTAGGTTTTTACGGTGGGCATGGGGGTCATGATGGGACTCCTTGGCACTAAAAGTGACATCACACTAGGCGGCGTCATTGGTGACATACCACTTAGTAGTAGACAAAGCGCAGTTTTTATGTAAGAAGGGGTGTGTCAGTGGGGGTTGTGACCTGAGATGTAAAATAGGACAAGGTGGAACATACATAGTCCAAATGTGTCGAAAACTGTGTTCTGTTGAAACTCTCATTGGACGGGTCATGGTCATGTGGACTGGTGATGTCATGATGCGCCTCCGCAGTCTAGGAGGAGTAGTGCAGAGGCACATGGACACATTTGAGGGACCGGTCCAAATTTGTAAACTGGGTAAATGATTTAGGGCATATCTGGCATGTACCGGTTCTTGCATCATCTGAAGTATGGATAGGAACATTAATACACTCTGTCATCTGTGTTGTGCTATTAAGACAAGAGGATAGGTATATCACCCACTCCTCATCCGCCTGCTCACTCTTCTTCGTCAGTCCTCCTATCTAGATACAGACACGACCACACCCACCCACAGAAGTGACCTTGATCACCCACCCATATCGATGATACAGATCGCACACATTATAGGGGCCCTCATTGGACGATTGGTTTATGGCGCTTCACTGATGACCGCTGGCCTCGCACCGTGAACCGGCACGGATTTGAGTCCAGCTGGTTCATGTGTGGAAGTTTGTCAGTTATTTGCCGACGGGCAGTGTTTCTCTCTGGTTACTCCGGCTTCCTCCACAAACCAAACTGTCACCAAATGAGTGAAACAACCTTGAGCATGTAATACCCCTACAAGCCAAATCACCCCCCCCCCCCCCCACAACAGTATGATACCTCAAATGCTCTTTCTATACTACCGTATTTAACTTTTCTATACTACTGATCATTCTGGTTGCTTCGCCGACGTCTTTCAGGGGAAATCCTAAACAACTTGAACCTGGTGACAATTTGTTCTTTCACAGTCAGTGATATTCATCGCTATACAGACTGATGTAAATTATGATTAATATAATTTAATACCAAATTATAAAGATAGTGCCACGGCACTGTAGCGCTCATCTGGCTATAACTGGAGAAAGTGGCTTCGAGAAATTTTTACTGAAGAACTGCAATAGATGTGTTTCTAACTTGCGTTGTCTCCCCTGAACAAAATGGCAACATAGTCGATTTCACAGGAGGTCAAGCTGTAAATTCATGATTGTAATTGGAGGTTATGGAATAAAGGCAATTATACCAAAATATAATGTGTGATTGTCAGTAAGCTGTATAAGCAATAACCAGAACCAATTTTTATTATGTGATTGCAGTTGTTCGTCCGTCTGTCCACTTCGTGTCCGGACAGTACATGGGACAGTTTTAACCTACGATTCCAATATTTTGTGGGTATATGCACCAGGGGGAGACATGTCGAGTACAAAATATGTGCGACTGGGTTGTTACGATGGCAATGAGATGTAACAGGACATTTTTCCAATGAAAGTAATCTCTGGTGAGGTATGGCCTAACCAAGACATACCCCCATCTGTCTGCGAAGATGTAAAAGATAGTGCCACGGCACTGTAGGTCATCTGTCTGTAACTGGAGAAAGTAGCTGTGAGAAATTTTTACTAAAGAACTGCAATAGATGAGTTTCTAACCTGTGTTGTCCCCCCTGAACACTATAAAATGATCCATGCAGTTATTTCCTGAGATTTTATGATAAAGTTTCATGGGAAATTCAAGATGCAGCAATATTGGATTTTCGAAATGAACCAAAAAAAGGTATCTTGCACAACTGGATCACAAGGGGAACCTGTGTATCAACATCCATGCAGTAATATCCTAAGAATTCACGATAACAAAATTTCATGGGGAAATCCAAGATGGCCACCTGGTGGCCATATTGAATTTTTCAATCAGACCATATATGGTATCCTGCACAGCTAGACCCCAAGGGCAACCTCTGTACCAAATTTGAGAAAGATCCATGCAGTAGTTCCTGAGAAATCACGATAACAATGTTTCATCTGGAAATCCAAGATGGCCGCCTGGTGGCCATATTGGATTTTTCAATCAGACTACAAATTGTATCTTGCGCAACTAGACCCCAAGGGGAACCTCTAGATCTGTACCAAATTTGAGAACGATCCATGCAGTAGTTCCTGAGAAATCGCGATAATGTTTCATCTGGAAATCCAAGATGGCCGCCTGGTGGTCATATTGGATTTTTCAATCAGACCGCAAATTGTATCTTGCGCAACTAGACCCCAAGGGGAACCTGCGTATCAAATTTGAGAAAGATCCATGCGGCTCTTCCTGATAAATCACGATAACGAAGTTTCATAGGGAAATCCAAGATGGCCGCCTGGTGGCCATATTGGATGTTCGAATCAGAGCAGAAAAGGTATCTTGCACAACTAGACCCCCAAGAGGAACCTGTGTACCAAATTTGAGAAAGATCCATGCAGTAGTTAACGAAAAATAATGATGACAAGACTTCACTGGCAAATTCAAGATGGCCGCCTTGTGGCCATATTGGATTTTTCAATCAGACCACAAATTGTATCTTGCACAACTAGACCCCAAGGGGAACCTCTGTACCAAATTTGAGAAAGACCCATGCAGTACTTCCTGAGAAATCGAGATAACAATGTTTCATCTCGAAATCCAAGATGGCCGCCTGGTGGCCATATTGGATTTCTGAATCAGACCACAAAAGTATCTTGCACAACTAGACACTAAGGGGAACCTGTGTATCAAATTTGAGAAAGATCCATGCAGTACTTCCTCATAAATCACGATAACGAAGTTTCATAGGGAAATCCAAGATGGCTGCCTGGTGGCCATATTGGATGTTCGAATCAGAGCAGAAAAGGTATCTTGCACAACTAGACCCCAAGGGGAACCTGTGTACCAAATTTGAGGAAGATCCACAAAGTAGTTCCTGAGAAATTGCAATAACAATGTTTCATGGGGAAATCCAAGATGGCCGCCTGGTGGCCATATTGGATTTGTGAATCAGACCACAACAGGCATCTTGCACAACTAGACCAAAAGGGGAACCTGTGTACCAAATTTGAGAAAGATCTATGCAGTAGTTCCTGAGAAATCGCGATAACAAGGTTTCAATGGCAAATTCAAGATGGCCGCCATGGCGGCCATATTTAAAATCGTATCGACACGGCATGAACAAATTCTGGTGTACTCATTGGGGGGAACATGCATGCCAAGTTTCAGCTTAATCGGCCAAGCGGTTTCAGAGAAGAAGATGTTTACGGACGACGCACGACGCACGACGGACGACGCACGACGGACGACTGACGACGGACAGTCAGGCCATGACATAAGCCCATCGGGCCTTCGGCCCAGATGAGCTAAAAATCGAATTTAGTTACGGTACTCATGTATTAAGACTATACCATAATGGGAAACTTCTTAGTACCGTATATTTAATATTACATCCATAGTAGTATATGCCAAATATAAGCGTTGATTTTCTGTATGGCACTAAAAACTGAAAGCACTTGAAACTGTATACTGCACTAAATACCATCGAACAATATCCACTCCAGCCTGTACGTACTACAAACACGAATGTTCAATTTTGTTCGTGTTGAAGGTTCGGGAGTGTTAAATATACTGATACCGCAGTTAATATTGAATTAATAAGCCAACAAACCAGGCCTGATGGTCTAAGAGCAAGACTAATGTGAGTACATAATTTTCGAAATATATCCCATTTGCGGGGACAGGTGAATAAGTAAGGGGGGCTCAAACTATTTTGGTTTCAACAGAATTGGTATCGAAGCCGAAGGACTTAATTGACGGACGCACGGTTAACGATAACACATTCCTTCCTATGAAAGTGCAGACGCTTCCTGCAGATCTGTTTATTAGTGCATCTGTGAGGAAAACACCGTGATTCAGCCCTTTGCTCTATTTATAACTTCTTCTGGAATAAACTAGGCCTAATATACAACACGGGAACTGGAACAACGTCAGCGATACAAGATGGCTTCTGCGGCTTCCTCATCTACCGTCAAACTCAATAACGGATTGTCTATGCCGACCATCGGCCTGGGAACATTTAATGTAAGTTCAATCTAGAGAAACTTTAGTCTAGTTAGTTTAGTCTGACTGCTAATATAGATAAACAATAGTGGCAACTTTTGAACAGAGTGATAATAAAACTGCCTTGAACCAGAAGTTGTAACACTACACGGAGAATATGCAAAATGGACCATAAATGGCATTCAGAAACGTATCAGGGGAGATAAATCATGTGAACAATTTGTCATCATGGTCACAGAGGTGTCATTATTTTGACAGTTATTTAATTTTTCAGGTCATGAGCCTTGGCTGTCTCGTGTATTATAAGATCTTATTCGCAACAACACTCGTCAGCCTCGGCAATGTATTCGACAACATCCTCCGTTTGAGCCTTGTGAATGTATTAAGATGTTTTGAACAATGTTTATAAAGTTGTTGCCACATTTTATAAGTTTGCATAAATACGGGAACATTTTATTCAAAGTTGTGCTACAATGTAAAGACCTGATGTTCACAATGTTGTACAAAGTATCGTAAAAGGGAAATGGATTTCACTTGTTCCTTGTAACATTTTATATATAGTTTCCAATAAGTAATAAAGGTTTGCATTGAAAGACTTTAATCTCTTTTCACAGGGGTTGATACCAGATTGCGTAAGTAATGTCTGGTGTCCACATCTGGCTGCACCAATGACAAACAACCCCCTTCCGTAACGCGCTTTAAACACCACATGATAGGCATGTAACACACACAACCGCCACTCCCACCCTCACATTTATTACATAATTTTTGATCGGTGATGGGTATTAGTAATGATGGTGTCCATTGAAAGTAATGGCCAATGGCAGTGATGGTGATGATCATTGTCAGTGATGGGTGTCCATTATTGGTGATGGCCAATGGCCATGATGGTGATGATCATTGTCAGTGATGGTGTCCATTATTGGTGATGGTCAATGACAATGATGGTGACGGTCATTGTAGTGATGGTGTTTATTATTGGTGATGGTCAATGGCAATGATGGTGACGGTCATTGTAATGATGGTGTCCACTATTGGTGATGGTCAATGGCAATGATGGTGACGGTCATTGTAATGATGGTGTCCACTATTGGTGATGGTCAATGGCAATGATGGTGACGGTCATTGGTCATTGTAATGATAAGCGCCATTATTGTAGTGACGAGATAATAACAATAATGGTAGCGGTCATTGTAATGATAATTGTCCATTATTGGTGATGGTCAATGGCAATGATGGTGACGGTCATTGTAATGATGGTGTCCATTATTGGTGATGGTCAATGGCAATGATGGTGACGGTCATTGTAATGATGGTGTCCATTATTGGTGATGGTCAGTGGCAATGATGGCGATGGTCATTGTCAGTGATGGTGTCCATTATTGGTGATCGTCAATGGCAATGATGGTGATGGTCAATGTAGTGATGGAGTCCAATATTGGTGATGGCCAATGGCAATGATGGTGACGGTCATTGTAATGATGGTGTCCATTATTGGTGATGATCAATGGCAATGATGGTGATGGTCATTGTCAGTGATGGTGTCCATTATTGGTGATGGTCAATGGCAATGATGGTTATGGTCATTGTAGTGTTGGTGTCCATTATTGGTGATGGCAGTGATGGTGACGGTCATTATAGTGATGGTGTCCATTATTGGTGATGGTCAATGGCAATGATGGTGACGATCATTGTAGTTATGGTGTCCATTATTGGTGATGGTCAATGTCAATGATGATGACGGTCATTGTAGTGATATTGCCCATTATTGGTTACGGTCAATGGCAATGATGGTGATGGTCATTGTTAGTGATGGTTTCATCATCAGTGATGGCCAATGGCAATGACTGTGATGGTCATTGGTAGTGATAATGTCTATTTTCGGTAATGGCCAATGGCAACGATGGTGATGGTCATTGGTAGTGATGGTGTCCATTATTAGTGATGGCCAATTGTAATGATGGTGATGGTCATTTGTAGTGATGGGGCACATTATTAGTGATGGCCAATGGCAATTATGGTGGTGGTCATTGGTAGTGACAGTGTCCATTATTAGTGATGGTCAATGGCAAAGACGGTGAAGGTCATTGGTTGTTTTGGTGTGATGGGTCCATTATCAGTGATGGTCAATGGCAAAGATGGTGAAGGTCATTGTTTGTGTTGGTGTGATGGGTCCATTATCAGTGATGGTCAATGGCAATGATGGTGAAGGTCATTGATTGTTTTGGTGTGATGGGTCCATTATCAGTGATGGTCAATGGCAAAGATGGTGATGGTCATTTTAAGTGATGGAGTCTTTTGTTAGTGGTGATGGTCATTGGTAGTGATGGTGTCCATTATCAGTAGTGATGGTCTTTGGTAGGGATGGTGCCAATTATTAGTAATGATGGTCAGTGATAGTGATGGTATCCATTATTACTGGTGATGGCCATTGGTAGTGATGGTGTCCATTATTAGTGGTTATGGCCATTGGTAGTGATCATGTCCATTATTAGCAGTGTTGGTCATTGAGAGTGATGGAGGTTATTGGTAGTGATGGTGCCCATTATTAGTGGTTATGGCCATTGGTAGTGATCATGTCCATTATTAGCAGTGTTGGTCATTGATAGTGATGGAGGTTATTGGTAGTGATGGTGTCCATTATTAGTGATGGTCATTGGAAGTGATGCTGTCCATTATCAGTGGTGATGGTCATTGGTAGTGATAATGTACATTACTAGTGATGGTCATTGGTAGTGATGGAGGTTATGGCCATTGGTAGTGATGGTGTCCATTATTGGTGGTGATGGTCATTGGTAGAGATGTTGCGATAATTATTATTGGTGATGGCCATTGATAGCAATGGTGTCAATTATTAATGTTGATAATCCCTGTTAATAATGGGTGTTCATTGTTAGTAATGGCCATTGTTAGTAATGGTGTCTATTATTAGTGTTGAATGGGTGTCCATTATTGGTGATTATGTTCAATGGTAGTGTTGGAGATTGTCCAGTATTAGTGGTGATGATCAGTGGTAGTGATGGTGCTGTTATTCATGATCGTGGCCATTGTTATTGATGGTGCTTATTATTAGGGATTGTCTGTGGTAGTGATGGTGCCGTTATTAGTGGTGATGGTCATTGGTAGTGATGGTATCCATTATTAGTGACGATGGTCAGTGATAGTGATTTTGTCCATTATTAGTGGTGATGGTCATTGGAATTGATCATGTCCATTATTAGTGGTGATGGTCATTGGTAGTTATACTGTACATTACTAGTGATGGTCATTGTTAGTGATGGAGATTATGGCCATTGGTAGTGATGGTGTCCATTATGAGTGGTGATAGTCATTGGTAGTTATGTTCATTATTAGTGTTGATGGCTATTGGTAGTGATGGTGTCCATTATTGGTGGTGATGGTCATTGGTAGAGATGGTGTGATCATTATTAATGGTGATGGCCATTGATAGCAATGGTGTCAATTATTAGTGTTGATAATTCCTGGTAATAATGGGTGTCCATTATTGGTGATTATGTTCAATGGTAGTGTTGGAGATTGTCCAGTATTAGTGGTGATAATCAGTGGTAGTGATGGTGCTGTTATTCATGATCATGGCCATTGTTGTTGATGGTGCTTATTATTAGGGATTGTCTGTGGTAGTGATGGTGCCGTTATTAGTGGTGATGGTCATTGGTAGTGATGGTATCCATTATTAGTGACGATGGTCAGTGATAGTGATTTTGTCCATTATTAGTGGTGATGGTCATTGGAATTGATCATGTCCATTATTAGTGGTGATGGTCATTGGTAGTTATAATGTACATTACTAGTGATGGTCATTGTTAGTGATGGAGATTATGGCCATTGGTAGTGATGGTGTCCATTATGAGTGGTGATAGTCATTGGTAGTGATGTTCATTATTAGTGTTGATGGCTATTGGTAGTGATGGTGTCCATTATTGGTGGTGATGGCCATTGGTAGTGATGGTGTCCATTATTAGTGGTGATAGTCATTGGCAGTGATGTTCATTATTAGTGTTGATGGCCATTGGTAGTGATGGTGTCCATTATTGGCAGTGATGGTCATTGGTAGAGATGGTGTGATCATTATTAATGGTGATGGCCATTGATAGCAATGGTGTCAATTATTAGTGTTGATAATCCCTGGTAATAATGGGTGTTCATTGTTAGTGATGGTGATGGCCATTGATAGTAATGGTGTCTATTATTAGTGTTGATAATCCCTGGTAATAATGGGTGTCCATTATTGGTGATTATGTTCAATGGTAGTGTTGGAGATTGTCCAGTATTAGTGGTGATGATCAGTGGTAGTGATGGTGCTGTTATTCATGGTCATGGCCATTGTTACTGATGGTGTTTATTATTAGGGATTGTCTGTGGTAGTGATGGTACCTTTATTAGTGGTGATGGTCATTGGTAGTGATGGTATCCATTATTAGTGATGATGGTCAGATATAGTGATGGTGTTCATTATTAGTGGAAATGACCATTGGAAGTGATCGAGTCCATTATCAGTGATGGTCATTGGTAGTGATGGTGTCCATTTTTAGCGGTGTTTGTCATTGATAATGATGATGTCCATTATTAGTGGTGATGGCCATTGGTAGTGATGGTGTCCATCATTAGTGGTGATGGTCATTGGTAGTGATGGTGTCCATCATTAGTGGTGATGGTCATTGGTAGTGATAATGTACATTATTAGTGATGATGGTCATTGGTAGTGATCGTGTCCATTATTAGTGGTGATGGTCATTGGTAGTGATAATGTACATCATTAGTGGTGATGGCCATTGGTAGTGATGGTGTCCATTATTAGTGGTGATGGCCATTGGTAGTGATGGTATCCATTATTAGTGGTGATGGTCATTGGAATTGATCGTGTCCATTATTAGTGATGGTCATCGGTAGTGATGGTATCCATTTTTAGCGGTGTTTGTCATTGATATTGATGATGTTCATTATTAGTGGTGATGGCCATTGGTAGTGATGGTGTCCATTATTAGTGGTGATGATCATTGGTAGTGATGGTGTTCATTATTAGTGGCGATGGTCATTGGTAATGATGGTGTTCATTCTTAGTGGTGATGGTCAGTGATAGTGATTTTGTCCATTATTAGTGGTGATGGTCATTGGAATTGATCATGTCCATTATTAGTGGTGATGGTCATTGGTAGTTATAATGTACATTACTAGTGATGGTCATTGTTAGTGATGGAGATTATGGCCATTGGTAGTGATGGTGTCCATTATGAGTGGTGATAGTCATTGGTAGTGATGTTCATTATTAGTGGTGATGGCTATTGGTAGTGATGGTGTCCATTATTGGTGGTGATGGCCATTGGTAGTGATGGTGTCCATTATTAGTGGTGATAGTCATTGGCAGTGATGTTCATTATTAGTGTTGATGGCCATTGGTAGTGATGGTGTCCATTATTGGCGGTGATGGTCATTGGTAGAGATGGTGTGATCATTATTAATGGTGATGGCCATTGATAGCAATGGTGTCAATTATTAGTGTTGATAATCCCTGGTAATAATGGGTGTTCATTGTTAGTGATGGTGATGGCCATTGATAGTAATGGTGTCTATTATTAGTGTTGATAATCCCTGGTAATAATGGGTGTCCATTATTGGTGATTATGTTCAATGGTAGTGTTGGAGATTGTCCAGTATTAGTGGTGATGATCAGTGGTAGTGATGGTGCTGTTATTCATGGTCATGGCCATTGTTACTGATGGTGTTTATTATTAGGGATTGTCTGTGGTAGTGATGGTACCTTTATTAGTGGTGATGGTCATTGGTAGTGATGGTATCCATTATTAGTGATGATGGTCAGATATAGTGATGGTGTTCATTATTAGTGGAAATGACCATTGGAAGTGATCGAGTCAATTATCAGTGATGGTCATTGGTAGTGATGGTGTCCATTTTTAGCGGTGTTTGTCATTGAAAATGATGATGTCCATTATTAGTGGTGATGGCCATTGGTAGTGATGGTGTCCATCATTAGTGGTGATGGTCATTGGTAGTGATGGTGTCCATCATTAGTGGTGATGGTCATTGGTAGTGATAATGTACATTAATAGTGATGATGGTCATTGGTAGTGATCGTGTCCATTATTAGTGGTGATGGTCATTGGTAGTGAAAATGTACATCATTAGTGGTGATGGCCATTGGTAGTGATGGTGTCCATCATTAGTGGTGATGGTTATTGGTAGTGATAATGTACATCATTAGTGGTGATGGCCATTGGTAGTGATCGTGTCCATTATTAGTGGTGATGGTCATTGGTAGTGATGGTGTTCATCATTAGTGGTGATGGTCATTGGTAGTGATAATGTACATTATTAGTGATGGAGGTTATGGCCATTGGTAATGATGGTGTCCATTATTAGTGGTGATGGTCATTGGTAGTGATGGTGTCCCTTATTAGTGGTGATGGTCATTGGTAGTGATGGTGTCCATTATTAGTGGTGATGGTCATTGGTAGTGATGATTACCTTATTAGTGATGATGGTAGCCATTGGTTGCGATCATGTGCTCATCAATAATGGTGATGGTCATTGGTCACTCAAGTGCCTAGTTTAGTGATGGCCATTCGTAGTGATGATGATTATTATTTGGAGAGACCATTATTGGTTGTGATGGTGTTAGAAGGTAATTATAATTGCTAATTCTACATTATTAGTCAGGGTGTCAATTTGTGGTGCAGGTTTTTGCTATTAGTGATGCTGTGCAACATTAACAGGGTGACAATGAGGACTGGTATTGGTAATGATGGTGTCCATTATTAGTGGTGATGGTCATTGGTAGTGATGGTGTCCCTTATTAGTGGTGATGGTCATTGGTAGTGATGGTGTCCATTATTAGTGGTGATGGTCATTGGTAGTGATGATTACCTTATTAGTGATGATGGTAACCATTGGTTGCGATCATGTGCTCATCAATAATGGTGATGGTCATTGGTCACTCAAGTGCCTAGTTTAGTGATGGCCATTCGTAGTGATGATGATTATTATTTGGAGAGACCATTATTGGTTGTGATGGTGTTAGAAGGTAATTATAATTGCTAATTCTACATTATTAGTCAGGGTGTCAATTTGTGGTGCAGGTTTTTGCTATTAGTGATGCTGTGCAACATTAACAGGGTGACAATGAGGACTGGTATTGGTAATGATGGTGTCCATTGAAAGTAATGGTCAATGGCAATGATGGTGATGATCACTGTCAGTGATGGTGTCCATTATTGGTGATGGTCAATGGCAATGATGATGACAGTCATTGTCAGTGATGGTGTCCATTATTGGTGATGGTCAATGGCAATGATGATGATTGTCAGTGATGGTGTCCATTATTGGTGATGGTCAATGGCAATGATGGTGACAGTCATTGTAATGATGGTGTCCATTATCGGTGATGGTCAATGACAGTGATGGTGATGGTGATGGTCATTGTTAGTGATGGTTTCAGCATCAGTGATGGCCAATGGCAATGATGGTCATTGGTAGCGATAATGTCTATTTTCGGTGACGGGCAATGATGGTGATGGTCATTGGTAGTGATGGTGTCCATTATTAGTGATGGCCAATGGTAATGATGGTGATGGTCATTTGTAGTGATGGTGCACATTATTAGTGATGACCAATGGCAATTATGGTGATGGTCATTGGTAGTGACAGTGTCCATTATTAGTGATGGTCAATGGCAATGATGGTGATGGTCAATGGAAGTGATGGTGTCTTTTGTTAGTGGTGATGGTCATTGGTAGTGATGGTGTCCATTATCAGTAGTGATGGTCATTGGTAGTGAGGGTGTCAATTATTAGTGGTGGTCATTGGAAGGGATGGTGTCTTGTTGGTGATGATGGTCAGTGATAGCGATGGTATCCATTATTACTGGTGATGGCCATTGGGAGTGATGGTGTCCATTATCAGTGGTGATGGTCATTGGTAGTGATCGTGTCCATTATTAGCGGTGTTGGTCATTGATAGTGATGGAGGTTATTGGTAGTGATGGTGTCCATTATTAGTGGTGATGGTCATTGGTAGTGATGGTGTCCATTATCAGTGGTGATGGCCATTGGTAGTGATGGTGTCCATTATCAGTGGTGATGGTCATTGGTAGTGATCGTGTCCATTATTAGCGGTGTTGGTCATTGATACAAACTATAAACATAGGTGTGTGTAAATGAAGACATTTCAGTTAAGTTTGTAACGTGCGCCTGTATGATCTTATATGGTCTCATACCCAAAATATCAACAAATTACAATCCTAATGGCATACAAATCTAATTAACACGATTTTGTCACATTTCAGTCATTTCAAAGGAACAATTAAACTTAGGGGCCATCTCATAATTTCAATAATTACTATGTCTTTGGAACCCAACATACAGGGCAAATAGGGATAAATTAAGCACCATGCTAATAGATCATTTCTAAAAATCATTTTAGCAATGCAGTTCTACAGAAAACAAAACTGCACATAATCTTACCAAATTATACCAATTAATTACGCTTTACATAAACTTATTATAAATCAGCACATTTCTTTAGTTAAATAGGTCAGTTTGTGTTAAGACAAACATAACGTACAATGAAATTAAACTTAGAATTTCACGAGTCATTAACATAAAAAAAAAAAAAAAAAAAAATATTTACAAAGCTGATAAACCAACGATGATCAAATGTCCTTAGTGGTTTATTTCAGAGCCTGATACTGATAGCACACATAATGCTTAACACGAGGATATATTCAATCAACACCCATTGTAGGACCATGAAACAGAACGTGATTCTTGGGAAAATTATGTTTCTAAGATCAATACACATACTCCTATAACAAAAGTTTGGAATATGATCCAAAGAATAAAAGGTAAAAGCTCTTAAGTCTAGTGTTCATCATCTCAACGATGGATATCAGGTGTAGAGATTGCAAATAATCTAGGCGAAACAACTGCCAAAAACTCTTCGGCAGATAATTGTGTACTTAAATTTCAGTTTCCAGAAAAGAGAAGAGAAAAATGAAATTAAATTCCCCTCCGGTAACCATGAAGGCTATAACGCTATGTTTACAATTGAGGAACTTCATGCTTCTCTCTCGAAAGCTAACGGTTCTGCTGTAGGCCCTGATAATATCCATCATCAACTTTTGAAAAATCTACCCGAATCTTCTCTAGGAATTTTATTACGCATATTCAACAGACTTTGGTCAAGAGAAAACTTTCCACCGTCAGGGCATAATAATGCCATCGTTATACCAGTATCAAAGCCTGGCCGACTTTGGTCAAGAGAAGACTTTCCACCGTCATGGCATAATGCCATCGTTATACCAGTATCAAAGCCTGGCCGAAACCATACAGACCCTGGTAATTATCATCCGATTTCACTGACTAGCTGTGTTTGTAAAACAATGGAACGCATGATAAATTATCGCCTTGTTTGGTACCTAGAAACTGAAAAGAAACTTACTGATATTCATGCTGGTTTCCGTAAAAATAGAAGTACCATTGACCATACCATTGACCATTTAATCAGATTAGATTCCTATGTCAAGAATGCTTTCGCCAAGAATGAACATGTAGTTTCACATAAGAAGAATAAAATATCTTTCTTCTTATCTTATGTAGTTTCCATCTTTTTTGATTTAGAAAAAGCCTATGATACTACATGGAAATACGGGATTCTAAAAGACCTTCACACTATGGGATTAAAGGGCCGTTTACCCATTTTCATATCCAACTTTTCGAATGATAGACAATTCCAAGTTCGGTTGGGTACAACCATGTCTGATCATTTCGACCAAGATCAAGATGTCCCACAGGGCAGTATTTTGTCTACTACTCTGTTTAGTATGAAGATCAACAGCTGGTGAAAAAGTGGTCAAAGTGGTAAAAGAGATCAAATTCCTAGGCTTATTGTTTGACCAACGACTAATATTCAAATCACATATAAATTGCCCGAAAGCCAAATGCACGAAAGCTCTAGATTTGTTGAAAGTAGTTGCCAGCTATAAGTGGGGAGATCAGCAAACTCTTCTCCAGTTATATCGATCACGTGTTCGTTCCAAACTTGATTATGGCTATATTGTTTACAATGGTGCAAGCAAGTCAAACTTAGCAAAGCTAGATCCTATTCTCCATCAAGGATTAAGACTTTGCCTTGGAGCGTTCAGAACATCCCCTAAAGAAAGCTTGTATGTCGGAGCAGATGAATTTCCTTTAGAACTTCGAAGAATTAAACTATCATTGCAATATATCACAAAATTGCGATCAAATCACTCGAATCCTGCATATAACTGTGTTTGAAGAAACCCTCCATTATTCCACCTCTTGGAATTCGTATGAAACCACACATTGTAGCAGCTGGTATTAAAGGAATACTTACTTTATTTTATATAAGTTCCTATCACAAAGGTTAGACTCTTAAAGAAATATAACCAACTATTTTACTGTCGTTGAGGGCGATAACCTATTGTTTATATTATAATTTGTGAAGCCATGTTTCCGCTTTGAGGTCGATGTGGGCGCCGCCATGTTGCCTGAGAGATGACGTGATTGATTACGTCAGCATTCAGCACAAGGTCACGGCTAACGCTTGATCCAGGGACGTTCCCCGACATTTGAATTACTCTGGGTGCGAGTTTTAATTCGAGGAAAAATCTGGCGCAGAAAATCCCACTGGGGTAATTCCTAAAAGGAAAGGGGTTTAGGTTTTCTCCGCCAACTGAACAATTTCTTTCCCAAGATTTTCAACTGAGACTTGCCCGATTCAATTTGGACAAAATTTGAAGCTGAGCGTTAAACTAAAAGAGCGTCCTGTGCAATTGTGCAATGATTTGAGTTAAACGACGATGCTTCCGTGTTTGTAAACATTTTCATGATCACACTTGAGCTACTAAAATCAACTAGAACGTCAGTGGATTTACTGGGTTCCTTCTCGTGCGAATTATCGGCATTATCAACATGATCAACCTTAAATCTCCATGATGTTTTAACGTTTTTAGGTGAGTATACACTCACTTCTGCTCACCTAAAAACGTCACGCAGTGGTGCAATGGCGGCCCCAGCGCACGCCGTGGTGAGCATCAAAATATTCAACATTTCTTTTATTTCGCATTCTATCAACATAAATTTTATATGATAAGGTTTGGAATAAGATTGTTGATAAATATACTCACACTCAAAAATAAGGTAAGTACTCCTTTAAGCTTAGTCAAATTTTACCTAACAAGCTCTTGCCAATTCCACCATGGCAGTTAGCTCAACCAGAAGTAGATATTTCTCTAACGAAATATAAAAAGGCAGACACGAGCCAGCTCTTGCATACACAAGAATTTGGTCTACTGAGAGAAAAATACAGATCGCATAAGGCTATTTATACAGATGGTTCTAAAGATGGTGAGAGAGTGGCATGTGCTACTATCTTTAGTTCCAAAATTAAAATCTGTCGACTACCAGGTGAAAGTTCGATATTCACTGCAGAAGCAAAAGCCATATTGTTGGCTTTAGGAGGTATTGGGTCCAGTAAAAGGAAAAAATATATCATATTCTCAGATTCACTGTCATGCCTCCAAGCGATTAAAAGTGGAACTTCGACTCATCCCACTATCTTGGATATTCTATAACTACATGACTGTAGATTTGATCAACAGATTGATATTGGTTGTGTTGGTTGCCTAGTCACGTTGGCATCATAGGTAATACTGAGGCTGATAGGGTGGCTATGGCAGCCCTAGATGATGAGGTTGATCCTGTTGGAATCCCATATAGCGATTTCAGACCCTCTATCTGTACTTATGTGAGGCGGCTGTTTCAATCTTTATGAGATGCTTTGAATAATAACAAACTTCAGGAGTTCAAAAAAAAACCTGTAGGCTATACTCATCTGAACAGCCAGAAACGTTTCGACCAAACCATGATCAGGCGATGTAGAATCGACCATACACGATTAACTCACGAACATTTACTAAAAAGGAGCCAGTCCCAAGGTGTATTCCATGCCATGACGATCTATATATTCATCTGTGGCCACAAACAACAGCGCCATTTTTCATTTTTTCTTCTTCGGATTATTTGCCCTTGACAGCGCTGAGATCAACTTTACATAATGAATATCTGATCATGCACTGATTTACCCCTGGGTATTTTAATCGGGAAACTGTTCATTTAGTTATGCAGTAAACAGATGAGTCGTTTACCAGTTGGATGGTTGTCGATCTTTACGTTTGCAAAATAATTTAAAAAATAATAGATGTCTGAAAAACAGCTCCGCGGCCCCTGTCAGTGGTTTTGCTGAGATGTCCGACATGGCTGAAAATTTCAGGCATAGCTCTCCATACCCCGTCACACTATTATAAGTCAATTTGGCTTAAAACTATCCAGGCGCGTTCACTACAAAAATACTTTTTATTTCATTATATGAGAAAAATGATGAATTTATCCGATATTTGGATACGGCCCCTCAGCAATGCCATCATTTATTCGGCAATGATTTTTTTGTATTATGTAGGATGTCTGGTTACTGTCGATCACATGTATGATAAAATATAGCATATTGACTAAAAATTGACAAAGTTATGGAATTTTTGGTACGCCTACCTCATTCTTTTAATTCACTAAGTTTTTTCCAGAGCCACCTCTTCAAAGCCCGAAATCTCAGCTCTGACCGTGATACAAAATGCCAAACATGGTTTTCCTGGTACTAGAAATGTATATCTCTCAAAAAAATATGCCAAACCTTTACTCACAGGGGGGTGCAGTAAAAATCGATTTTAAGCCTCTATTGAGAATTGGCTACTAGACTACTAATAAGATTTGGTTTATGTACGCCAGAACTTAACTTTGAATTTGCTCTTTACAAAAACAGATGGACTAAATAAATAAATCTAAGGGAAAATAAGTTAATCATGCAAACATCGTGCTATAGATGTTGTACATGGAATAAGTTATGGAGGGTTATTTGTTAAATAGGACAGTATAGAAACGGAAAGGAGTGCGGAAAGTGCTACTTTGCCAACGGTTTTAGTGTGGTCTTAAATAGAGTATAGCCAGGGAATGGAAGGTACAGATGATCGGATTGTTCATAAGGATTAAGAGAAAGTTGGTTTGCAGACTGCTGTTACCTCTGGGCAAGAGTACAATCATCTTTTGTTAAGACGACCCCTAGCTCATACTATTCAGCTTGTATCACTGACAAGGAGAGTAGGGACGTCAGTGATACAAGCTGAATAGTATGAGCGTAGACGACCCCATGTTACTGCTCTGGCCCGGCAGCTCGTTTGCAGGCTTTTCTCGTTCTCATGGCGTCAGATTTTCTAACTGGGAGGAAAGAGTACCCAGTTCTCTTGAGTTTGTCAGTCAGATATTGAGATTCATTTGTAGATAGAGACCCAGATATTAAGATTCATTTGCGTGTTCAAGGTTCAAGGTTCTTTATTTGCTGATCACAGCGCCCGTTATCGAGCAGATATACAATCAAGCGAAGATAATTAAGTATATATACATATAGAATAACCTAGTTGATTAGAAATAATTTGATTTACAGAAAAAATAACAGTCGTGATACAAGGAACAATAATGCCAGGAGCAGCGATTTCGCTGGCATTTTACAATAAATTATGATCTTACTGACTAGTATCTGTTTGTAACACTAAAAACGTATATTAGCTAACATCTGTTATTCCTGTACCAGTAACACATTTGTCATGTTTAGATGCCGAACCATCAATCATATTGCAACGTGCGCTCATACAATCATGAACAAACTTACCTAAATTTTTCACAATAATTGGATCCTCGCACGATAAGAGCCAAATAAATTTGTTTGAAATATCGAGTTGAGAAAAGTTGGCATTCATGCTATCACATTTAAATAGAAATATGTCCCGAAAATTATCATATTTATTACATTCCATTAAAAAATGGAATTCATCTTCAACCTTACCAGCATTGCAAAGAGTACATAAACGCTTATCTGCTGGTACTTTGGCAAATCTACCTTTCTCAATCTGAAGGTCATGGCTACTTGTTCGTAGCTTACATAAGTCACTGCGATGATCTCGATTCAGAATAGATAAGTAAGGTTTCAACACAAAATTTAGCTTGAAGGTTCTATATGTTCTGAGTTTGTTACCATACGCTACGTTGGGACGGTCGGTAAACAGTTGTTCATTCCACCAGTTACAAAATACAGAAGAGAAACTTCTTGCAGCTTTGGAAACTAAGCTACCAACAGATAAACTTTTTTTCTGTTCGTACAAATGACTTAGATTTAAGAATGACAATATACATTTAATACCCGTTACCCAGGTCTTTTTTCCTTGGGTGTCCAATTTGATAGAAAAATCAAAAGCTTTCTTTAATAACGTATCATCAGGCATTTCAAATAAGCGACGCCAGTATTTAAGCATTGAACAAATAACATCAACTAGCATAGGACGTCGACCGAGTTCACCTAACACAGCACAATTTGTACATTTGGAGTTGACCCCCAGAATGTATTTACAGTACTTCAAGTTAAGTCTTTCAAGTGGTTCATTCTTAATATAGTTATCTAAAAATGATTTTTTACTCAATTTTGTAACAATGGATGATCCCCATATTTCTGAACAGTAGAGTAAAATAGGCTTAATAGTATGATCAAATATATGCAAAGAAGTGGAGATTCCAGGAGGGTTACATGAAAAACATTTTCGAATTTTGAAGAATGCCTTAGATGCCTTGCCATTCAGTTGAACTTTGGCCAATTTCCACGTTCCAGATGGGTTAAATGTAATTCCTAAATATGTGTACGACTGTACTGCTTCTATTTGGGCATCACCAAGACAGAATGATTTTGGAGATGTTCCACTTTTACAGTTAAATATCATACATTTAGTTTTAGCTATGTTCACTTCCAGACTCCATTTATCACAGTATAATTGTAGTTTATCAAGGGATAGTTGTAAACCTTCCTTACTGTCAGACAATAGCACAACATCATCTGCATACAATAAACAATTGAGAGGTGTGGTCCCAAGGAATACCGGGTCACATGAATTATCAAATATGGATGGTAGATCATTAATGAAAATCTTAAAAAGATTTGGGCTTAAATTGTCGCCCTGACGAACACCAGTGAATGATTGAAAACAGTTTGTCAGTGCACCAGCAACCTTTACACATAGCATATTGTTATTATACATATCTTTTAAAATCTTGTAAAATTGTCCACCTATACCGATCGACTGCAGTTTGTAAAAAAGACCCGTATGCCAAACCTTGTCAAATGCTTTCGAGAAATCAACGAAGCAAGCGTACATTGGTTTGTGTTCAACCTGTTGGTATGAATCTACCAATGTTTTCAAAACAAACATATGATCAGAGGTCCTCGCACCTTTAGTAAAGCCCAATTGTTCTTTTCTAATGATATCGCGAGAGGAGAGAAAATTTTCCAACCTGTTATTAAGAACTGAGTTGAATAGTTTGCCAATATTACTGGTTATAGTAATTCCTCGATAATTGGAGGGGTTTTTCTTAGTACCAGACTTGTGAATAGGAGAGATGTAACCTTCACTCCAGCATCGGGGATAAACCGCATTGGAGTAAGTAAGGTTAAATAGTTTTTGAATGCATGAACCAAGACTGGTATAGCCATATTTCAGCATTTCGTTACAGATACCATCTAGGCCACATGCTTTTTTGTGTTTTGAGTCCTTTAATTGCCTTACTAATTTCATTTTCTTTTATTCTATAGTCTAACTCACTGAAATTAGTTTGCTGTTCTAGATGTTGTAAATTTGTATCAATGAAATTCTCAGTTGAACTGAATTTACTTTTTACATTTAATTTCTCAAAATGTTTTAACCATTCATCTGGTGATACATTTTCTGTATCTTCCTTTTTTGGATTGTCATTCTCTTTAAGTTCTTCCAATATTTTCCAAAATTCTTTCGGCTTATCGTCGACTAAATTGTCTAGATTGTTAATAAGCCTGTTTCTATATTTTCTCCTTTTATATTTCCTTGCTTTTCTAAGATCTTTTAGAGATTTAAAGTACGAAGATCTAACACATGGTACCTTTGGATATATAGATAATAGATACGCTTTGTACTTTGTGCTACTTTTAAGACTTTGCAAAGTTTTATCATACCACCTTGGTTTCTTTTTAGTAATTATACGAGTTTTTCTGGCTCTATTAGACTTAATGCATTTCAAGGCTATGTTCCCAGCAGTTTTAAGGATATTGTTAAAATCATCTGCTGCACAGTCAACCTGCTCTTGGGAGTATCTGTTTTCAAGAAATTTATCAATAGCATTTTGAACTGGATGCGAACATAAAGCATCTTGGTATTTGTGAAGTGAGTCCTCTGACCATATGTATCTAGAAGGCATAGGCTTTAGGTCATTCTTCAAAATTTTTATATGATAATTTACGCGTAGCATAAATGATAATTGACAGTGATCGGACAGATAACCTGTAAACCTGTGTACATGAAAATACGATATTAATTTTAGCAAAGTATCTGATACGACAGTATAATCTACAACACTGCTGCCACCTGGTTGATGACAGGTGAAGTGTCCAATTGTGTCACCGACTGTTCTGCCGTTTAAAAGTCTCATCTGTGCGGATATGCACAGATCTAGTAGTTGTTTGCCACGTTGATCCTGTATCTTATCACAGTTGTAACGACGTAAAGTTGCATCATCTTCGACATAAGTGTCGTATAGGGGCAGATGATTAGAATCATCATTAGACACAAAGTCAAGGCCCGAACCTGTGCGGGCATTTAAATCACCAGTAAGTATCACGTATCCCAAATTTGATAGTCTAGCTATATCCGACTCAATCATTTGTATAATACTAATATCAGATATTGGACAAAAAGGAGAATTCTCAGGAGGGATATAAGCAAAACATAGATATACATTTTTATCTAGACCAAAATTGTCAGCATTGAGCTCAAGCCATATATAGTGATTAGTTGTATGTTCCAAAAAGCGAATACTTGATCGAAGGTCATCTCTAACGTAAATGGCTAATCCACCATGATGTATGTTAGACGTTCGTCGTTTAGGACCAATGAGTGGTACTACCCGATATCCGGGAATGTCTAAGTCATGATCAGGACCAGTATGTGTTTCAGAGAGACCTATAATATGATAGTCATTGATACATTTGATGAAATCTGGATCGTTTAATTTATTGAATTCTTTTGAAATTAACCCGTGAACATTCCAACTCGTCACTTTTAGTTGGTTTATATTTATCAATGGTGAGGTTCCATTGTTGGAACTTGAAGATTTAAGTGGGACACACATAGTTAGGTTTTCATGTAAGTTTGATGGTGATGAATTACACCTATAAAAATGATATTATTAAATCAGTTAGTAATACTGATAATTGTATCTATTACTCCAGATGTTGCCATATTCGGGTTTTTGGGTAGATCCATATGAAGACTTTCCCCAGTCTTTAACAGAGTAATCTGTATCATGACGATCGTTGCTTGCCTCTTGTTGGGCGTAGATACCAGATGGTCGTCTATGACCGCGCTGGCCAGAGTATCCCAGTGATACGTTGTTGTAATATTCGTCATTCATTCTAAAGGAATCATATTCCGTATCTTGATCATAAACATTCCGACGAAGGCTTGGGCGACTAGGAAGCCTCTTCTGGCGTTGATTTTTACGTTGGACTTTTCCAGGTGAAAATCCTTTGATGTTAAGAGCAGCATGGATAACACTGCGAAAGTTCATCGCCAGAAGACTGCTGCCTTTCGCGGTTAAGTGAACCCCATCTGAAGCCATACATCTCTCAATGGGCTGGTCCCCGTGTCTCAAGTTGGTGTTTCCCACAAACAATATCGCTTTGTTGGACAGAAACTGATGCTGAATCAAGATGTTACACTCATGCATCTTTCCATTGAGGACCATATCATCAGTACGGCTAAGACCAAGGGAAATAATGATCTTGGGCTTCTTCAACACGTTGTTAATTTTGTTAACAAGTTGCTGCATTTTCAGTACGCATTCTTGAGAACTGAGGTTTTTGACATCATTTGTGAAGAGATGTAGGAGGACACACTGATATGATGATTGTTTGGGTATGGAATCCAAAGTAGAACTGGCTTCCTCTATGGTGAAGGCTATCTTTTTGTCTACTGTACATTGCGTAGATAGTCTATGGACATCAATGTTATGCAAATGAGAATTCCCCAAGAGGAGTACTTTCTCTTGACGTTGTTCCATAGGTTGATTCACAAAATCATGTCGAGCTCCTCTACTATTCTCGGTGCCAGTGTAGTCCGACATATATTCATCCGGTTTCCCACTAGTAGACCTACTAGATTGGTCGGCTAAAGGATCGTATCTATTTTGCACGATACGACTGTAACTGGGACTCCCATTACCAGGTTTTGTTGAAGCCGGGATTATCTTGCCTAGCTCACGCTTTATTTGACCAACATCACTTTTCAGGAGATTACACTGAGACTTAATACCAACTGTGTCCTTGGGCAAAGTTACAAGTTCAGCAAGTTGCGACTTTATCTGCTGGATATTTTGGGTGACCGAATCATCTAGTTGTGTGGTAACTGAGATAGAAGGTTGTGGTGCTTGGGACAAAAGTTCACTCACAGATGTCTGTAGGCCAGAGATCTCGGTAATCAGAGACTGGTTAGACTGTTTTATATCTTGGAAAGCACGAAACAGATCAGAGGTGATATCACTGCCTGTATTCAATTTGGCAAGTCTTATTTCATACGCGGCAGTTAATTTTTCGAGGTCAGCATTATACAAGTCCTTCGTTGTGGTTACTTCTGATCTTAGAGACTGGTTCTCCCTTTTCACGAATTCTAGTTCTTCGCATACTCTTTGATTTTCGCGTTTAATTTCCACCAACTCATTCTTTACTTTATCCAGCTCAATAGAGTAGGTAATGCTGTGCGTCTGAGTTATTGCTGACACGATTTTCTCGTCCAGTGAAGATATTGCATCCAGAACTGTGGTATTGTCACTGTGTTGCTGAACTGTCACTTGCAGCTCTTCCATCCTCATTTGGGCAATACTCAGTGACTGTTTAAGTTTCATGTTTTCTGCTTCCAATTTCAGTTTCTTAACCTGAGTTTCCCTTATTCCGGATGTGTTGAGGGAGTCAGATGATCCATTCATGTGTGGGCTAGGTGAACGACAGTCAGGGCGGGAGCTATCGTTGGTACTCTGTTGCCGGAGGGTGAATAAAGTATACTCCAACTTTGAGGAGATGGTGGTGCATTTTTGGCAGGAGTATTTCCTCGATGTACTGGCAAAAGATGCTAATTGGTAGTCCGGTAGGTCAGTGCACATGAAGTGATACCACAATTTGCAATTACTGCACCGTATCATGTGGCGATCAGCATCGGCGTCACACATAGGGCACGACTTCACACTTTCTTCTACCATATCGACGGATTTCACAGCAGTTTCACAAGAGTCAGTTTCACAAGAGTGGTTCTCCTGGTTTATACAATTGGGGCATTTATGTCCAAGATCCTGCACTGCTTTCGACGTTCCATCTATGTCATATACACGGGAAAACTCGCAGCTATGGCCATTCGTAACCAAATATTGTAGGGCCGCTTCTACTGACGCAAAACTTTTATGTAAAGCGCCATGATATTTTGTAACATTTTCCTCACACATACTCCATTCTTTATATATTCCGGGTTGTTTACCCACTGCCACGGCATAGAATGTCGTGTCCTTTTTGACTTTAGGCATGTCTGTAGATTTCTCTTCTACCTATCCAGGAAATTTCTATCTCTGATCAATAAATCGAAGTCAAAGGAAAATGACGACAGAATTGTTCCCTGTCCAGAACGTCCTGTCTGTGTTACGTTGCAAACGTTCGAGATTGACGTTTGTCTAGAATGGGCACAATATTGTCTTTCTTTTGGCGCTTTCAAAAGAAAATGACGACAGAATAGTTCCCTGTCCAGAACGTCCTGTCTGTGTTACGTTGCAAACGTTCGAGATTGACGTTTGTCTAGAATGTTAAGTGTAACGTCGCGTTACGTCACCGTTACAAAACAGTTGAATTCAAACAAAATTCAAGATTGTCAAATAATCAATGCGATCTCTACTACTAAGCAGATTTCATCAAATCCAAAGTTATCTCAACGCTAATTCATAAACCAGCCGATTTATAAACAGCTTGCAAGGCGTGCAGTAACGTTGCGTTACGTTGGCAGTTGATTTTCGCTTTGAATCCAATTATTTGGTGTTGCCAACTTCTACGGCGTTGTGATTTCAGTTTGAAGGCGGTCCTATTTGATATAGTCCAAACAGCTGAGCTAATATACTAGCGATTCAGCAATCAGTTCAATTCAAATTCAGGCAAACTTACTCAGATTCCGTCCAAATCTAGGTGTAGTTTTCACAGGATGTACACCGGTAAGTCAGTAATTCAGCAATCCAGTGCGATGAGTGCAATCCAGTGATCATCCAAACAGTTCATTAAACAGTTCATTAAACACTTCTAACTTGAATTCAAATGAACTCGCTCGTATCTGAATCTGGATAATCGGTGTAGAGAAATTGGTGTAGAGAAATCCAATCAATCGATGAGCTACCGGAGCAGTGTAAAAACACGTCCGCTCATAACGACGTCATCAAATCAAGCCTCAAATCAAATCTGCGTGTAGATAGAGACCCAGATATTGAGAATCATTTGCGTGTATAGAGACCCAGATATTGAGATTCATTTGCGTGTAGATAGAGACCCAGATATTGAGATTCAATTGCGTGTAGATGGAGACCCAGATATTGAGACTCAATTGCGTGTAGATGGAGACCCAGATATTGAGATTCATTTGCGTGTAGATAGAGACCCAGATATTGAGATTCAATTGCGTGTAGATAGAGACCCAGATATTGAGATTCAATTGCGTGTAGATAGAGACCCAGATATTGAGAATCATTTGCGTGTATAGAGACCCAGATATTGAGATTCATTTGCGTGTAGATAGAGACCCAGATATTGAGATTCAATTGCGTGTAGATGGAGACCCAGATATTGAGACTCAATTGCGTGTAGATGGAGACCCAGATATTGAGATTCATTTGCGTGTAGATAGAGACCCAGATATTGAGATTCAATTGCGTGTAGATAGAGACCCAGATATTGAGATTCAATTGCGTGTAGATAGAGACCCAGATATTGAGATTCATTTGCGTGTAGATAGAGACCCAGATATTGAGATTCATTTGCGTGTAGATAGAGACCCAGATATTGAGATTCATTTGCGTGTAGATAGAGACCCAGATATTGAGATTCATTTGCGTGTACATAGAGACCCAGATATTGAGATTCATTTGCGTGTAGATAGAGACCCAGATATTAAGATTCATTTGCGTGTAGATAGAGACCCAGATATTAAGATTCATTTGCGTGTAGATAGAGACCCAGATATTGAGATTCATTTGCGTGTAGATAGAGACCCAGATATTGAGATTCAATTGCGTGTAGATAGAGACCCAGATATTGAGATTCATTTGCGTGTAGATAGAGACCCAGATATTAAGATTCATTTGCGTGTAGATAGAGACCCAGATATTAAGATTCATTTGCGTGTAGATAGAGACCCAGATATTAAGATTCATTTGCGTGTAGATGGAGACCCAGATATTGAGATTCATTTGCGTGTAGATAGAGACCCAGATATTGAGATTCATTTGCGTGTAGATAGAGACCCAGATATTGAGATTCAATTGCGTGTAGATGGAGACCCAGATATTGAGATTCATTTGCGTGTAGATGGAGACCCAGATATTGAGATTCATTTGCGTGTAGATAGAGACCCAGATATTGAGATTCAATTGCGTGTAGATGGAGACCCAGATATTGAGATTCAATTGCGTGTAGATGGAGACCCAGATATTGAGATTCATTTGCGTGTAGATGGAGACCCAGATATTGAGATTCAATTGCGTGTAGATGGAGACCCAGATATTGAGATTCATTTGCGTGTAGATGGAGACCCAGATATTGAGATTCATTTGCGTGTAGATAGAGACCCAGATATTGAGATTCAATTGCGTGTAGATCATTCATTGCGTGTAGATGGAGACCCAGATATTGAGATTCATTCATTTGCGTGTAGATAGAGACCCAGATATTGAGATTCATTTGCGTGTAGATGGAGACCCAGATATTGAGATTCATTTGCGTGTAGATAGAGACCCAGATATTGAGATTCAATTGCGTGTAGATGGAGACCCAGATATTGAGATTCATTTGCGTGTAGATGGAGACCCAGATATTGAGAATCATTTGCGTGTAGATAGAGACCCAGATATTGAGATTCATTTGCGTGTAGATAGAGACCAAGATATTGAGATTCAATTGCGTGTAGATGGAGACCCAGATATTGAGATTCATTTGCGTGTAGATGGAGACCCAGATATTGAGATTCATTTGCGTGTAGATAGAGACCCAGATATTGAGATTCAATTGCGTGTAGATGGAGACCCAGATATTGCGATTCATTTGCGTGTAGATGGAGACCCAGATATTGAGATTCATTTGCGTGTAGATAGAGACCCAGATATTGAGATTCAATTGCGTGTAGATGGAGACCCAGATATTGAGATTCATTTGCGTGTAGATGGAGACCCAGATATTGAGATTCATTTGCGTGTAGATAGAGACCCAGATATTGAGATTCAATTGCGTGTAGATGGAGACCCAGATATTGAGATTCAATTGCGTGTAGATGGAGACCCAGATATTGAGATTCATTTGCGTGTAGATGGAGACCCAGATATTGAGATTCATTTGCGTGTAGATAGAGACCCAGATATTGAGAATCATTTGCGTGTAGATGGAGACCCAGATATTGAGATTCATTTGCGTGTAGATAGAGACCCAGATATTGAGATTCATTTGCGTGTAGATGGAGACCCAGATATTGAGATTCATTTGCGTGTAGATAGAGACCCAGATATTGAGATTCAATTGCGTGTAGATGGAGACCCAGATATTGAGATTCATTTGCGTGTAGATGGAGACCCAGATATTGAGATTCATTTGCGTGTAGATAGAGACCCAGATATTGAGATTCAATTGCGTGTAGATGGAGACCCAGATATTGAGATTCAATTGCGTGTAGATAGAGACCCAGATATTGAGATTCAATTGCGTGTAGATGGAGACCCAGATATTGAGATTCATTTGCGTGTAGATGGAGACCCAGATATTGAGATTCAATTGCGTGTAGATAGAGACCCAGATATTGAGATTCAATTGCGTGTAGATAGAGACCCAGATATTGAGATTCATTTGCGTGTAGATAGAGACCCAGCTATTGAGATTCAATTGCGTGTAGATAGAGACCCAGATATTGAGATTCAATTGCGTAGATAGAGACCCAGATATTGAGATTCAATTGCGTGTAGATAGAGACCCAGATATTGAGATTCAATTGCGTGTAGATCAGATATTGATTCAATTGCGTGTAGATAGAGACCCAGATATTGAGATTCAATTGCGTGTAGATAGAGTGTGAGATTCAATTGCGTGTAGATAGAGACCCAGATATTGAGATTCATTTGCGTGTAGATAGAGACCCAGATATTGAGATTCAATTGCGTGTAGATAGAGACCCAGATATTGAGATTCAATTGCGTGTAGATAGAGACCCAGATATTGAGATTCAATTGCGTGTAGATAGAGACCCAGATATTGAGATTCATTTGCGTGTAGATAGAGACCCAGATATTGGAGATTCATTTGCGTGTAGATAGAGACCCAGATATTGAGATTCATTTGCGTGTAGATAGAGACCCAGATATTGAGATTCATTTGCGTGTAGATAGAGACCCAGATATTGAGATTCATTTGCGTGTAGATAGAGACCCAGATATTAAGATTCATTTGCGTGTAGATAGAGACCCAGATATTAAGATTCATTTGCGTGTAGATAGAGACCCAGATATTGAGATTCATTTGCGTGTAGATAGAGACCCAGATATTGAGATTCAATTGCGTGTAGATAGAGACCCAGATATTAAGATTCATTTGCGTGTAGATAGAGACCCCGATATTGAGATTCATTTGCGTGTAGATGGAGACCCAGATATTGAGATTCAATTGCGTGTAGATAGAGACCCAGATATTGAGATTCAATTGCGTGTAGATAGAGACCCAGATATTGAGATTCAATTGCGTGTAGATAGAGACCCAGATATTGAGATTCAATTGCGTGTAGATAGAGACCCAGATATTGAGATTCAATTGCGTGTAGATAGAGACCCAGATATTGAGATTCAATTGCGTGTAGATAGAGACCCAGATATTGAGATTCAATTGCGTGTAGATAGAGACCCAGATATTGAGATTCAATTGCGTGTAGATAGAGACCCAGATATTGAGATTCAATTGCGTGTAGATAGAGACCCAGATATTGAGATTCATTTGCGTGTAGATAGAGACCCAGATATTGAGATTCAATTGCGTGTAGATAGAGACCCAGATATTGAGATTCAATTGCGTGTAGATGGAGACCCAGATATTGAGATTCATTTGCGTGTAGATAGAGACCCAGATATTGAGATTCAATTGCGTGTAGATAGAGACCCAGATATTGAGATTCATTTGAAACTAAATTTAAAATGAAATCAGCATTGAATTTTGTTGTTTTTAGCCCACCATCACCTGGTGGTGGGCTGTTCAAATCACTTTTCGTCCATGGTCCGTCGTCCGTCCGTAAACAATTCTTGTTATCGCGATTTCTCAGGAACTCTTTTTTAAATTTGGTACACAGGTTTGGTTCGCCTTGGGGTCTAGTTGTCTAATTTGGGGTCTAATTTGGTTCCCCTTGGGGTCTAGTTGTGCAAGATACCTTTTCTGTTCCGATTCGAAAATCCAATATGGCCACCAGGCAGCCATCTTGGATTTCCCCATGAAACCGTATCGCGATTTCTGAGGAACTACTGCATGGATCTTTCTCAAATTTGGTACACAGGTTCCCCTTGGGGTCTAGTTGTGCAAGATACCTTTTCTGATCCGATTCGAAAATCCAACATGGCCACCAGGCAGCCATCTTGGACTTCCCCTTGAAACCTTGTTATCGCGATTTCTCAGGAACTACTGCATGGATCTTTCTCAAATTTGGTACACAGGTTCTCCTTAGGGTCTAGTTGTGCAAGATACCTGTTCTGGTCCGATTCAAAAATCCAATATGGTCACAAGGCAGCCATCTTAGATTTCCCCATGAAACCTTGTTATCGCGATTTCTCAGGAACCACTGCATGGATCTTTCTCAAATTTGGTACACAGGTTCCCTTGGGGTCTAGTTGTGCAAGATACCTTTTCTGCTCCGATTCGAAAATCTAATATGGCCACCAGGCAGCCATCTTGGATTTCTCCATGAAAGTTTGTCGTCATTTCTCATGAAGTACTTGGGGTCTAGTTGTGTAAAATACCTTTCTCGGTCCGATTCGAAGGTGGCCATATTGGATTTTCCCATGCAATTTTGTTATCGTGATTTCTCAGGAAGCACTGCAGGGATCTTCCTCAAATTTGTACACAGATTCCCCTTGTTGCCCAGTTGGGCAAGGCTTTGATGCAAGACCTCCCATTGAAGAGGTAATATCCTGGACAAAAGACTGACAATACAACTTGCAGCAGATCCTTTGTCAATTATATTTCGTGAGTCTTACACCAAATCGTTGCCCCCAGTTGTGCAAGATACCTTTTTTGGTCCGATATGAAAATCCAATATGGCCGCCAGGTGGCCATCTTTAATTTCCCCTTGAAACATTGTTATCGTGAATTCTTAGGAAATATTTCATGGATCTTTCTGAAATTTGGTACACAGGTCCCACATGGGGCCTAGTTGTGCAAGATACTTTTTTTGATCCGATTCGAAAATCCAAGTTACGCTTCAAATTAATACGGTATTCCCGAGCTATGACGTTGCATCACAAGAGTCGGCGGATCAAACGGTGGGGCATATTTTATATATTGACTGTAGAGAATATCCATATCTTCACCTTCCATATCAAGGAGTTCAAATAATTCTGAATTAAAATGTATTTCTTCAAATTTTAAATCAGTTTTCTTTAGTCCATGCAGTTGCAAGTGAACTGCTCCACCCTTTCGTCTGCCGGCGGGTCAGCTACATGAAGGGACATCACTCTTGTGACACAATGTCACAACTCGACAACTGACGACTACTGCATTCTTTCGATCCAAGGGAGATAATCAGGATTCAGACACTATCGAAGTTTCCACATTTAATGCGCGGACCAGATCCCTTCAGTATTAAGTATCGTACCATCTTACTAGTTTCGAGCATGGTATCTTAAAAAAGAGATATCTCAAACTAGCCCAGTAAACAGAACAGAATTAGCATTCGTTCCTAATTATAAAATCTTAAGTATGCCAAAGTGTCAAAGAGATTTGTCTTTGCTTCCAGTACCCAATGATGACACGTGCAAAAAAATAAATCAAACAAAGCAAGGAAGCAACACGGCACTGTAGCTCATCTGGCTGTAACTGGAGAAAGTAGCTGTGAGAAATTTTTACCAGAGAACTGCAATAGGTGAGTTTCTAACTTGTGTTGTCCCCCCTGAACACTAAATGATCCATGCAGTAATTTCCTGAGATTTCATGATAACAAAGTTTCATGGGAAATTCAAGATGCGGCCATATTGGATTTTCAAAATGGACTAAAAAAGGTATCTTGCACAACTGGACCACAAGGGGAACCTGTGACTAAGAATTCACGATAACAAAATTTCATGGGAAAATTCAGGATGGCCGCCTGGTGGCCATATTGGATTTTCGAATCGGACCAGAAAAGCTATCTTGCACAACTTGACTCCAAGAGGAACCTGTGTATCAAATTTGAGAAAGATCAATGCAGTAGTTCCTGAGAAATCGCGATAAAGTTTCATGGGGAAATCCAAGATGGCCACCTGGTGGCCATATTGGATTTTCGAATCAAATAACAAAAGGTATCTTGCACAACTAGACCCCAAGGGAAACCTGTGTACCAAATTTGAGAAAGATCCATGCAGTACTTCCCGAGAAATCACGATAACGAATTTTCATAGGGAAATCGAAGATGGCCGCCTGGTGGTCATATTGGGTTTTCAAATCAGAGCAGAAAAGGTATATTGCACAACTAGACCCCAAGAGGAACCTGTGTACGAAATTTGAGAAAGATCCATGGAGTAGTTCATGAGAAATCGCAATAACAATGTTTCATGGGGAAATCCAAGATGGCCGCCTGGTGGCCATATAGGATTTTTGAATCAGGCCACAAAAGGTATCTTGCACAACTAGACCCAAAGGGGAACCTGTGTACCAAATTTGAGAAAGATCCATGCAGTAGTTCCTGGGAAATCGCGATAACAATGTTTCAGCTGGAAATCCAAGAAGGCCTCCTGGTGGCCATATTGGATTTTTAAATCAAATAATAAAATATATCTTGCACAACTAGACCCCAAGGGGAACCTGTGTACCAAATTTGAGAAAGATCCATGCAGTAATTCCTGAGAAATCATGATAACGAAGTTTCATAGGGAAATCCAAGATGGCCGCCTGGTGGCCATATTGGATGTTCGAATCAGAGCAGAAAAGGTATCTTGCACAACTAGACCCCAAGGGGAACCTGTGTACCAAATTTGAGAAAGATCCATGCAGTAGTTTCTGAGAAATCGCAATAACAATGTTTCATGTGGAAATCCAAGATGGCCGCCAGGTGGCCATATTGGATTTTTGAATCGGATCACAAAAGGTATCTTGCACAACTAGACCCCAAAGGGAACCTGTATACCAAATTTGAGAAAGATCCATGGAGTAGTTCCTGAGAAATCACGATAACAAAGTTTCATAGGGAAATCTAAGATGGCCGCCTGGTGGCCATATTGGATATTCAAATTGGACTAACGTACACATGTTGTACAACAAGAACCAAAGGGGAACTGGTGTACCAATTTTGAGAAAGATCCATGCCATGGCAGCCATATTTAAAATCGCATCGATACTGCATGAACAAACTCTGGTGTACTCATTGGGGGAAACATGCATGCCAAGTTTCAGCTTAATCGGCCCAGCGGTTTCAGAGAAGAAGATGTTTACGGACGACGGATGACGGACGACAGACAATCAGGCCATGACATAAGCCCATCGGGCCTTCGTCCCAGATGAGCTAAAAATTAAGCTTGGCCTTATATCTGGAATCATTAAGTACCTTCTGGTCATCAACTGTGCCAATTTTGGTGCTTTTACCACAAAACCCACAATTATTTCACAGATCTGCCTCACTATTAGGTCAAATTCAGTGTAGGCCTACATGTGCTCAGTGATGAATAGGCGCTACACAACGATAAGTCTTGTACTTGTACTATGAACTGCAGAATACAACATTGTATGATATTTGATCAGATTCTCTTAATTATGGGTTGATTTATTTTTAGAGAGTTTTGACTGAGACCACAGGATTTTCAGTTAATGTCCATAGAAACACAAATATCCACATATATTTTAGGGCATCATGACCTTGACCTTCCAACACAAAACCAGGAGGCTTCTTTGGATCCATATACATGTACACTTAACTAACTTGCTACACTATGTGTAGTCTGATCAAATACAACTCGAAAGAGGCATTAACATCCTTCCATAGTCAGTTCTTGGATATCACATGACCCAAATCAATAGGCTTCTTTCAGATCCACGTGGAAACAGGTTGTGAGTTTTTCAAAGACATCAAGCGAATGACATCAGGCCTTAGGGATGGACATGCAGACAGATGGACAATGTGAAATGCAAAAACATGATCATTTGAACTCTCGACTCGCAGTATAATTGGAGGTAATGCCCTAACCATACTATCTGATAGCAGTGGCAGATGCATGGACGTCAGACTTCCTCTCTGATTTTCTGTTCATTAATCAGATCACTTTGCTGGCTCTTTAGCCCAGAAAATATTTTTAATCGATGCATGATAACAGATCTATGTAATTATGGGATCAATTTATTTTACCATTCCAAGAAAGGAATATGCTTACATTTTTTTTTAAGTTTGGCAACAAGTTTGGGTCGAAACTGTTTATCATTGATTAAAAATATTTACTAGGCTGAAGAGATAGGAAAGTGAACAGATTAATGAAGCACAAATCAGACAGGGAGCCACTCGTCAATGCACCTGCAGCTGCTGTTGAAGCAGATAGTATTGTCAAAGGATTAAATTGTATCACAGTGCAAGTCCGGAATTACAATAGTCAACTGGGTATAAAAATAAAGCACTGCATGGCTTGTAAAGAAGCATGAACCATGCTATAGAGTAATGGAAGGACATTACATGTAGACAGTGTTAAACTTACCTATATCGCATTGACAGCACAAGCTTGTATCTTGATATCAATAGTATTCTTCTTTGCTCTCTTGTTAAAGTTTACATGTACCTTGGACTAGTTATGGTAACACACAAAAAATACTCCCTTAATTAGGAGTTACGTTAGTAAAGCCGAAAACAATTTCTTAAATTCTGCATAAAATACCCAAGTTTTATATTGTTCATATACATTTTAGCAAGGATGTTTTTATACAACTAAAGCAGGACACCTTGAATCAAAATAATAGAATGATGTAATATCATGGCAGATGTGTGGACTTCGAATACCGGTAC
>JAVTVY010013832.1:0-52469 GCA_036873755.1 Hanleya hanleyi | reverse complement strand
GAAAAAGTCAAGGTTCAATGTCACTTTTGGAGACGATGCATTGTGAGAAGCGACCTGTCGGATACCAAGATTGGCGTTAGAAATTCAAAGTTCAATGTCACTTTTTGAGACGATGCATTAGTGAGAAGCGATGTGTTGGGTATCAAAATTGGCATTAAAAAGTCACGGTTCAATGTCACTTTTTGAGACGATGCATTAGTGAGAAGCTATGTGTCGGGTACCAAGATTGGCGTTAAAAAGTCAAGGTTCAATGTCACTTTTTGAGACGATGCATTAGTGAGAATCGATGTGTCGGGTACCAAGAATGGCGTTAAAAAGTCAAGGTTCAATGTCACTTTTTGAGACGATGCATTAGTGAGAAGCGATGTGTCGGGTACCAAGATTGGCGTTAAAAAATCGAGGTTCAATGTCACTTTTTGAGACGATGCATTAGTGAGAAGCGATGTGTCGGGTACCAAAGATTGGTGTTAAAAAGTCAAGGTTCAATGTCACTTTTTAAGACGATGCATTAGTGAGAATCGATGTGTCGGGTACCAAGATTGGCGTTAAAAAGTCAAGGTTCAATGTCACTTTTTGAGACGATGCATTAGTGAGAAGCGATGTGTCGGGTACCAAGATTGGCGTTAAAAAGTCAAGGTTCAATGTCACTTTTTGAGACGATGCATTAGTGAAAAGCGATGTGCTGGGTACCAAGATTGGCGTTAAAAAGTCAAGGTTCAATGTCACTTTTTGAGACGATGCATTAGAGAGAAGCGATGTGTCGGGTAGCAAGATTTGCGTTAAAAAGTCAAGGTTCAATGTCACTTTTTGAGATGATGCATTAGTGAGAAGCGATCTGTCGGGTACCAAGATTGGCGTTAAAAAGTCAAGGTTCAATGTCACTTGTTGAGACGATGCATTAGTGAGAAGCAATGTGTCGGGTACCAAGATTGGCGTTAAAAAGTCAAGGTTCAATGTCACGGTTTGAGTCGATGCATTAGTGAGAAGCGATGTGTCGGGTACCAAGATTGGCGTTAAAAATTCAAGGTTCAATGTCACTTTTTGAGACGATGCATTAGTGAGAAGCGATGTGTCGGGTACCAAGGTTGGCATAAAAATGTCAAGGTTCAAGGTCACTTTTTGAGACGATGCATTAGTGAGAAGCAATGTGTCGGGCACCAAGATTGGCGTTGAAAAGTCAAGGTTCAGTGTCACTTTTGGAGACGATGCATTAGTGAGAAGCGATGTGTCGGGTACCAAGATTGGCGTTAAAAAATCAAGATTCAATGTCACTTTTTGAGACGATGCATTAGTGAGAAGCGATGTGTCGGGTACCAAGATTGGCGTTAAAAAGTCAAGGTTCAATGTCACTTTTTAAGACGATGCATTAGTGAGAAGCGATGTGTCGGGTACCAAGATTGGCATTAAAAATTCAAGGTTCAATGTCGCTTTTTTAGACGATGCATTAGTGAGAAGCGATGTGTCGGGTACCAAGATTGGCGTTAAAAAGTCAAGGTTCAAGCTCACTGTTTGAGGCGATGCATTAGTGAGAAGCGATGTGTCGGGTACCAAGATTTGCGTTAAAATGTCAAGGTTCAATGTCACTTTTTGAGACGATGCATTAGTGAGAAGCGATGTGTCGGGTACCAAAATTGGCGTTAAAAAGTGAAGGTTCAATGTCACTTTTTGAGACGATGCATTAGTGAGAAGCTATATGTCGGGTACCAAGATTGGCGTTAAAAAGTCAAGGTTCAATGTCACTTTTTGAGACGATGCATTAGTGAGAAGCGATGTGCCGGGTACCAAGATTGGCGTTAAAAAGTCAAGATTCAATGTCACTTTTTCAGACGATGCATTAGTGAGAAGCGATCTGTCGGGTACCACGATTGGCGTTAAAAAGTCAAGGTTCAATGTCACTTGTTGAGACGATGCATTAGTGAGAAGCGATGTGTCGGGTACCAAGATTGGCGTTAAAAAGTCAAGGTTCAATGTCACTTTTTGAGACGATGCATTAGTGAGAATTACAAGCGTCTAGTCCGTCATTCATAATCCAGCCGTCGTCCATTAGAGAATATCCGCGTCCATAATCCAAAGACCTATTCCATTTCCATATAACAGTATTAGCACCAAATTCAAAAAGACAAAAGTATACATAAACATAGGCTTGTTTCCTACAAGAGAGAAGCGGTCAACAATTTTCAATGATGCCGGCAAGACATCATGATGTTCCAAAATATCAAATCCGTATCGCTGATCAGTATTCTTAATCCATAATATTCGTTATAGAGTCGTCATCTAAAAATGATGTACCTCAGTCACGCTTTGATTGTGACTGTTCATATGAGTACCATGAGGATCTTAAAGTACATGGGTTCATACGGCCCCTAGCCCCGGGTTAAGCGGAATTAAACACATGTTACGAAACGTAGCGCCATAGATCTTGCACGCTACGTTCGTATTTTGCTATCAGCATGCGATATGTATCGCCAAATTTGAGAAACTTTGAGTGGAGGCGCTTGGTGGAATAGCCCTGTTTTATAAGTTTCTGCAACAATGTTTTGTGACGTTGGTTAAAATCATCACATTTAACACAGGATCTAGCAAATGCTACTAAGCGAGATATGTATACGCCATATGCAGGTCCCACTGGAATATTACTATCCAGAAAGGGATAGTTTACGATGTCGAAATTGTAATCATCTCTTTTGTCATAAAGTCGACGAGAGAGAATGCCCGCTTCATTTTTATAGAGATAGAGATCTAAATAAGATGTGCCTGTAGGGCTATCTGTAGTTTCCTTCAAATCCAGTGAAGGTGGATATATATCCTTCACTGCGTCATTTATATAGCGATTATCCACAGCGAGAAGATCGTCTATATAGCGTTTGGTGAATGAGAAGGAACGGGCTTTGAGTGGATCGGATTTTGAAAGCGCCAGCATATAGTCATATTCATAAGAGAACAGATACAGGTCAGCCAACAGGGGTGCACAATTAGTACCCATTGGAATACCTATATGCTGCGGATATATTGTGTTGCCAAATTTCACATAGATATTTTTAATGAGAAATTCAAGCAACTCTATAAACAAAGAAACATCCCATGAATGATATCTCTTGTATGTAGTAGAGCTAAAGAATGCTTTATGGCTTCTGACATTAATATATCTACGATCAGTTTTCTTGAACACAGATACTATTAATGAACTTATACAGTCAATAAGGTCCTGATGAGGGATTGTAGTATAGAGAGTCGAGAAATCCCATGTGGATACATGTCTGTACGGTATGTGACCTTTAGCATCAAGTTCTTCCGTAAGACATTTTGAGTTTTCAATATCCACATACATTCAACGCCAGAGTTCTTGAAAATAGTGGCGCAATACCTTTCCCAAAATGCTTTTACCTCCTGAAGGGCCCTCGTCAATAGGGTTGAAAGAAGCTTGGTGGTGCAGCTTCTAGAACCAGCTATGAATCTAGCTTGTATGGTGATTTATGCATTTTGGGAGTCCAGTATATTTTTGGTATGTCGCTATGATTGGTTGGAAGACAAATATCTCTTTCCCTGAGAAACTTTTTGTGATTGTTAAATAAATCTTCCAGAGTAAATGCAGTTTGGGAGTAAGTAGATGTATTTGATAAAGATATGTCTACACTCAATTCTTTAACCAGCACCTGGTAATAGTAATATTTACATATGAATATTATATTATTCGGAGCTTTGTCTGCTGGGACTATGACGAATTTACTCTGAAGATTTGCTAGAACTTCTTGCGAATTGAGGTTTCTCAGTACTTGTTTTACTTGGGGAAGAGTACTTCTGTCAATATGGCGGATTGTTTCAACGACCTTGCTCTTGGTAAGGTCCAGCCAATCAGCGAGTACTGTAGGTTCAACTTTTTCTCGCTTAGACCAATCAATAACGTACTGTTCTAATGCAGTCAGGACTATCTTCTGGTCCGCCTTCAGATTTATTCTTCTTGGCTCTCTATATTTAGGTCCTTTCATCAGGAGTAATTTTACTCACCACATCAAGGTCACCAGTCACAATATTTTTGCATGGTGTATAGATAAAGTTCGACAATTCACAATCACAACTATAGCCTCCTGACGTGTATAAGTTCCAGTCAAACCTCCTTGACAGCATTGGAGTAATTGAATATTTTGGTGGCTATAGATTTAGTATACTTATATGAAATGCAAGGAGGTTCTGTGAACTTGAAATAGTTTGGTACAGCGTTGCGTACCTCTGGATCATTCAGGATTCGAGGTAAATTAATGATGTCCAGTCCTTTATCTAAGTAGTTGAGTTTCAAGAAAAGCCGATTTTGAGATGTTTCGATTATGCTCACTGGACGATACAACCGAAAATACGCTATATCTTGACATACTTTACTGATTTTGGATGGTATTATATTTCCTGAAGACGCAGATTGCTGTATATCTCTGGCTATTTGATTTAAAGCTCTCAGAGGTAGCGCATACAGAACTGTACGTAAGCTATGTATACTATTGGGTGCGTTAGTTAAACCCACTAAGTAATTTAAAGTGATATGATCGTGAATCATCGAACTATTAAACTTTCGCCAACCATGTCTGCGTTGTCTCCGTTGATGGGGTTTAAATAGTTGGGTAATGTTGGATATATTTGAACGGCGGTTTGTAGCATTGCCGAACCCACTGACATTATCATTTAAACCAAACGGAAACACTGACCCAAGTTCTAGCATCCAGAATAATTCCCGCTCTCGGATTTTCTCTCAAATCCAAAGGGGGAATCCTTAGTAGATGGATAGACGACGTCTATGATCTGAATACTAAAGTCATCCCAGCCATGGTCGGGTCCAGAAAAATGCCTACCTATAAGCAATTGCTTTTTCCTAACGGATTTTCTGTGACCGTTCACCCTAAGATGGAGTCTTTGGGTGGTCTTGTCAACATACTGTTGACCACACTTCTTACAGGAAACTAAGTAAATACAGTTTGTAGTAGAACAACTAAGATCAACATACGAGTTAACAGAATATGAGTTACCGGTTAACGCGGAACTAAATGAAGCTGAAGTATTAAAGAGTGGACACGTGAGACATCCACGGTGTCCACACTTAGAAATTTTGAAATTATTACATGTAGAATTCTATGTGTCGGGTACCAAGATTGGCGTTAAACAGTCAAGGTTCAATGTCACTTTTTGAGACGATGCATTAGTGAGAATCGATGTGTCGGGTACCAAGATTGGCGTTAAAAAGTCAAGGTTCAATGTCACTTTTTGAGACGATGCATTAGTGAGAAGCGATGTGTCGGGTACCAAGATTGGCGTTAAAAAGTCAAGGTTCAATGCCACTTTTTGAGACGATGCTTTAGTGAGAAGCGATGTGTTGGGTACCAAGATTGGCGTTAAAAAGTCAAGGTTCAATGTCACTTTTTAAGACGATGCATTAGTGAGAAGCGATGTGTCGGGTACCAAGATTGGCATTAAAAAATCAAGGTTCAATGTCGCTTTTTTAGACGATGCATTAGTGAGAAGCGATGTGTCGGGTACCAAGATTGGCGTTAAAAAGTCAAGGTTCAAGCTCACTGTTTGAGGCGAAGCATTAGTGAGAAGCGATGTGTTGGGTACCAAGATTGGCGTAAAAAAGTCACGGTTCAATGTCACTGTTTGAGGCGATGCATTAGTGAGAATCAATGTGTCGGGTAGCAAGAATGGCGTTAAAAAGTCAAGGTGCAAGGTTACTGTTTGAGGTGATGCGTTAGTGAGAAGCGATGTGTCGGGTACCAAGATTGGTGTAAAAAAGTCAAGGTTCAAGGTCACTGTTCGAGGTGATGCATTAGTGAGAAGCCATGTGTCGGGTACCAAGGTTGGCATAAAAATTTGAAGGTTCATGGTCACTTTTTGAGACGATGCATTAGTGAGAAGCGATGTGTCGGGCACCAAGATTGGCGTTAAAAAGCCAAGGTTCAATGCCACTTTTTGAGACGATGCATTAGTGAGAAGCGATGTGTCGTGCACCAAGATTGGCGTTAAAAAGTCAAGTTTCAGTGTCACTTTTTGAGACGATGCATTAGTGAGAAGCGATGTGTCGGGTACCAAGATTGGCGTTAAAAAGTCAAGGTTCAATGTCACTTTTTGAGACGATGCATTAGTGAGAAGCGATGTGTCGGGTACCAAGATTGGCATTAAAAAGTCAAGGTTTAATGTCACTTTTTGAGACGATGCATTAGTGAGAAGCGATGTGTCGGGTTCCAAGATTGGCGTTAAAAAGTCAAGGTTCAGTGTCACTTTTGGAGACGATGCATTAGTGAGAAGCGATGTGTCGGGTACCAAGATTGGCGTTAAAAGTCAAGGTTCAATGTCACTTTTTGAGACGATGCATTAGTGAGAAGCGATGTGTCGGGTACCAAGATTGGCGTTAAAAAGTCAAGGTTCAATGTCACTTTTTGAGACGATGCATTAGTGAGAAGCGATGTGTCGGGTACAAAAATCGGCATAAAAATGTCAAGGTTCAAGGTCACTTTTTGAGACGATGCATTAGTGAGAAGCGATGTGCCGGGTACCAAGATTGGCGTTAAAAAGTCAAGAATCAATGTCACTTTTTGAGACGATGCATTAGTGAGAAGTGCTGTGTCGGCTATCAAGATTGGCGTTAAAAATTCAAGGTTCAAAGTCACTTTTTGAGACGATGCATTAGTGAGAAGCGATGTGTCGGGTACCAAGATTTGCGTTAAAAAGTCAAGGTTCAATGTCACTTTTGGAGACGATGCATTGTGAGAAGCGACCTGTCGGATACCAAGATTGGCGTTAGAAATTCAAAGTTCAATGTCACTTTTTGAGACGATGCATTAGTGAGAAGCGATGTGTTGGGTATCAAAATTGGCATTAAAAAGTCACGGTTCAATGTCACTTTTTGAGACGATGCATTAGTGAGAAGCTATGTGTCGGGTACCAAGATTGGCGTTAAAAAGTCAAGGTTCAATGTCACTTTTTGAGACGATGCATTAGTGAGAATCGATGTGTCGGGTACCAAGAATGGCGTTAAAAAGTCAAGGTTCAATGTCACTTTTTGAGACGATGCATTAGTGAGAAGCGATGTGTCGGGTACCAAGATTGGCGTTAAAAAATCGAGGTTCAATGTCACTTTTTGAGACGATGCATTAGTGAGAAGCGATGTGTCGGGTACCAAAGATTGGTGTTAAAAAGTCAAGGTTCAATGTCACTTTTTAAGACGATGCATTAGTGAGAATCGATGTGTCGGGTACCAAGATTGGCGTTAAAAAGTCAAGGTTCAATGTCACTTTTTGAGACGATGCATTAGTGAGAAGCGATGTGTCGGGTACCAAGATTGGCGTTAAAAAGTCAAGGTTCAATGTCACTTTTTGAGACGATGCATTAGTGAGAAGCGATTTGCTGGGTACCAAAATTGGCGTTAAAAAGTCAAGGTTCAATGTCACTTTTTGAGACGATGCATTAGTGAGAAGCGATGTGTCGGGTACCAAGATTTGCGTTAAAAAGTCAAGGTTCAATGCCACTTTTTGAGACGATGCTTTAGTGAGAAGCGATGTGTTGGGTACCAAGATTGGCGTTAAAAAGTCAAGGTTCAATGTCACTTTTTAAGACGATGCATTAGTGAGAAGCGATGTGTCGGGTACCAAGATTGGCATTAAAAAATCAAGGTTCAATGTCGCTTTTTTAGACGATGCATTAGTGAGAAGCGATGTGTCGGGTACCAAGATTGGCGTTAAAAAGTCAAGGTTCAAGCTCACTGTTTGAGGAGAAGCATTAGTGAGAAGCGATGTGTTGGGTACCAAGATTGGCGTAAAAAAGTCATGGTTCAAGGTCACTGTTTGAGGCGATGCATTAGTGAGAATCAATGTGTCGGGTAGCAAGAATGGCGTTAAAAAGTCAAGGTTCGAGGTTACTGTTTGAGGTGATGCGTTAGTGAGAAGCGATGTGTCGGGTACCAAGATTGGTGTAAAAAAGTCAAGGTTCAAGGTCACTGTTCGAGGTGATGCATTAGTGAGAAGCGATGTGTCGGGTACCAAGGTTGGCATACAAATTTGAAGGTTCAAGGTCACTTTTTGAGACGATGCATTAGTGAGAAGCGATGTGTCGGGCACCAAGATTGGCGTTAAAAAGCCAAGGTTCAATGCCACTTTTTGAGACGATGCATTAGTGAGAAGCGATGTGTCGTGCACCAAGATTGGCGTTAAAAAGTCAAGTTTCAGTGTCACTTTTTGAGACGATGCATTAGTGAGAAGCGATGTGTCGGGTACCAAGATTGGCGTTAAAAAGTCAAGGTTCAATGTCACTTTTTGAGACGATGCATTAGTGAGAAGCGATGTGTCGGGTACCAAGATTGGCGTTAAAAAGTCAAGGTTTAATGTCACTTTTTGAGACGATGCATTAGTGAGAAGCGATGTGTCGGGTTCCAAGATTGGCGTTAAAAAGTCAAGGTTCAATGTCACTTTTTGAGACGATGCATTAGTGAGAAGCGATGTGTCGGGTACCAAGATTGGCGTTAAAAAGTCAAGGTTCAATGTCACTTTTTGAGACGATGCATTAGTGAGAAGCGATGTGTCGGGTACAAAAATCGGCATAAAAATGTCAAGGTTCAAGGTCACTTTTTGAGACGATGCATTAGTGAGAAGCGATGTGCCGGGTACCAAGATTGGCGTTAAAAAGTCAAGAATCAATGTCACTTTTTGAGACGATGCATTAGTGAGAAGTGCTGTGTCGGGTATCAAGATTGGCGTTAAAAATTCAAGGTTCAAAGTCACTTTTTGAGACGATGCATTAGTGAGAAGCGATGTGTCGGGTACCAAGATTTGCGTTAAAAAGTCAAGGTTCAATGTCACTTTTGGAGACGATGCATTGTGAGAAGCGACCTGTCGGATACCAAGATTGGCGTTAGAAATTCAAGGTTCAATGTCACTTTTTGAGACGATGCATTAGTGAGAAGCGATGTGTCGGGTATCAAAATTGGCGTTAAAAAGTCACGGTTCAATGTCACTTTTTGAGACGATGCATTAGTGAGAAGCTATGTGTCGGGTACCAAGATTGGCGTTAAACAGTCAAGGTTCAATGTCACTTTTTGAGACGATGCATTAGTGAGAATCGATGTGTCGGGTACCAAGATTGGCGTTAAAAAGTCAAGGTTCAATGTCACTTTTTGAGACGATGCATTAGTGAGAAGCGATGTGTCGGGTACCAAGATTGGCGTTAAAAAATCGAGGTTCAATGTCACTTTTTGAGACGATGCATTAGTGAGAAGCGATGTGTCGGGTACCAAGATTGGTGTTAAAAAGTCAAGGTTCAATGTCACTTTTTAAGACGATGCATTAGTGAGAATCGATGTGTCGGGTACCAAGATTGGCGTTAAAAAGTCAAGGTTCAATGTCACTTTTTGAGACGATGCATTAGTGAGAAGCGATGTGTCGGGTACCAAGATTGGCGTTAAAAAGTCAAGGTTCAATGTCACTTTTTGAGACGATGCATTAGTGAGAAGCGATTTGCTGGGTACCAAAATTGGCGTTAAAAAGTCAAGGTTCAATGTCACTTTTTGAGACGATGCATTAGAGAGAAGCGATGTGTCGGGTAGCAAGATTTGCGTTAAAAAGTCAAGGTTCAATGTCACTTTTTGAGATGATGCATTAGTGAGAAGCGATGTGTCGGGTACCAAGATTGGCGTTAAAAAGTCAAGGTTCAATGTCACTTTTTGAGACGATGCATTAGTGAGAAGCAATGTGTCGGGTACCAAGATTGGCGTTAAAAATGTCAAGGTTCAATGTCACTTTTTGAGACGATGCATTAGTGAGAAGCGATGTCGGGTACCAAGATTGGCATTAAAAAGTCAAGGTTCAATGTCACTTTTTGAGACGATGCATTAGTGGAAGAAGCATGTGTCGGGTACCAAGGATTGGCATAAAAATTCAAGGTTCAAAGTCACTTTTTGAGACGATGCATTAGTGAGAAGCGATGTGTCGGGTACCAAGATTTGCGTTAAAAAGTCAAGGTTCAATGTCACTTTTGGAGACGATGCATTGTGAGAAGCGACCTGTCGGATACCAAGATTGACGTTAGAAATTCAAGGTTCAATGTCACTTTTTGAGACGATGCATTAGTGAGAAGCGATGTGTCGGGTATCAAGATTTGCGTTAAAAAGTCAAGGTTCAATGTCACTTTTTGAGACGATGCATTAGAGAGAAGCGATGTGTCGGGTAGCAAGATTTGCGTTAAAAAGTCAAGGTTCAATGTCACTTTTTGAGATGATGCATTAGTGAGAAGCGATCTGTCGGGTACCAAGATTGGCGTTAAAAAGTCAAGGTTCAATGTCACTTGTTGAGACGATGCATTAGTGAGAAGCAATGTGTCGGGTACCAAGATTGGCGTTAAAAAGTCAAGGTTCAATGTCACGGTTTGAGTCGATGCATTAGTGAGAAGCGATGTGTCGGGTACCAAGATTGGCGTTAAAAATTCAAGGTTCAATGTCACTTTTTGAGACGATGCATTAGTGAGAAGCGATGTGTCGGGTACCAAGGTTGGCATAAAAATGTCAAGGTTCAAGGTCACTTTTTGAGACGATGCATTAGTGAGAAGCAATGTGTCGGGCACCAAGATTGGCGTTGAAAAGTCAAGGTTCAGTGTCACTTTTTGAGACGATGCATTAGTGAGAAGCGATGTGTCGGGTACCAAGATTGGCGTTAAAAAATCAAGATTCAATGTCACTTTTTGAGACGATGCATTAGTGAGAAGCGATGTGTCGGGTACCAAGATTGGCGTTAAAAAGTCAAGGTTCAATGTCACTTTTTAAGACGATGCATTAGTGAGAAGCGATGTGTCGGGTACCAAGATTGGCATTAAAAATTCAAGGTTCAATGTCGCTTTTTTAGACGATGCATTAGTGAGAAGCGATGTGTCGGGTACCAAGATTGGCGTTAAAAAGTCAAGGTTCAAGCTCACTGTTTGAGGCGATGCATTAGTGAGAAGCGATGTGTCGGGTACCAAGATTTGCGTTAAAATGTCAAGGTTCAATGTCACTTTTTGAGACGATGCATTAGTGAGAAGCGATGTGTCGGGTACCAAAATTGGCGTTAAAAAGTGAAGGTTCAATGTCACTTTTTGAGACGATGCATTAGTGAGAAGCTATATGTCGGGTACCAAGATTGGCGTTAAAAAGTCAAGGTTCAATGTCACTTTTTGAGACGATGCATTAGTGAGAAGCGATGTGCCGGGTACCAAGATTGGCGTTAAAAAGTCAAGATTCAATGTCACTTTTTCAGACGATGCATTAGTGAGAAGCGATCTGTCGGGTACCACGATTGGCGTTAAAAAGTCAAGGTTCAATGTCACTTGTTGAGACGATGCATTAGTGAGAAGCGATGTGTCGGGTACCAAGATTGGCGTTAAAAAGTCAAGGTTCAATGTCACTTTTTGAGACGATGCATTAGTGAGAAGCGATGTGTCGGGTACCAAGATTGGCGTTAAAAGTCAAGGTTCAATGTCACTTTTTGAGACGATGCATTAGTGAGAAGCGATGTGTCGGGTACCAAGATTGGCGTTAAAAAGTCAAGGTTCAATGTCACGTTTTGAGTCGATGCATTACTGAGAAGCGATGTGTCGGGTACCAAGATTGGCGTTAAAAATTCAAGGTTCAATGTCAATTTTTTGAGACGATGCATTAGTGAGAAGCGATGTGTCGGGTACCAAGGTTGGCGTAAAAATGTCAAGGTTCAGGGTCACTTTTTGAGACGATGCATTAGTGAGAAGCAATGTGTCGGGCACCAAGATTGGCATTAAAAGTCAAGGTTCAGTGTCACTTTTTGAGACGATGCATTAGTGAGAAGCGATGTGTCGGGTACCAAGATTGGCGTTAAAAAATCGAGGTTCAATGTCACTTTTTGAGACGATGCATTATTGAGAAGCGATGTGTCGGGTACCAAGATTGGTGTTAAAAAGTCAAGGTTCAATGTCACTTTTTAAGACGATGCATTAGTGAGAAGCGATGTGTCGGGTACCAAGATTGGCATTAAAAAGTCAAGGTTCAATGTCGCTTTTTTAGACGATGCATTAGTGAGAAGCGATGTGTCGGGTACCAAGTTTGGCGTTAAAAAGTCAAGGTTCAAGCTCACTATTTGAGGCGAAGCATTAGTGAGGAGCGATGTGTTGGGTATCAAGATTGGCGTAAAAAAAGTCAAGGTTCAAGGTCACTGTTTGAGGCGATGCATTAGTGAGAATCAATGTGTCGGCTACCAAGAATGGCGTAAAAAAGTCAAGGTTCAAGGTTACTGTTTGAGGTGATGCGTTAGTGAGAAGCGATGTGTCGGGTGCCAAGATTGGTGTAAACAGGTCAAGGTTCAAGGTCACTGTTCGAGGTGATGCATTAGTGAGAAGCGATGTGTCGGGTACCAAGGTTGGCATAAAAATGTGAAGGTTCAAGGTCACTTTTTGAGACGATGCATTAGTGAGAAGCGATGTGTCGGGCACCAAGATTGGCGTTAAAAAGCCAAGGTTCAATGCCACTTTTGGAGACGATGCATTAGTGAGAAGCGATGTGGCGGGCACCAAGATTGGCGTTAAAAAGTCAAGGTTCAGTGTCACTTTTTGAGACGATGCATTAGTGAGAAGCGATGTGTCGGGTACCAAAATTGGCGTTAAAAATTCAAGGTTCAATGTCACTTTTTGAGACGCTGCATTAGTGAGAAGCGATGTGTCGGGTATCAAGATTGGCGTTAAAAAGTCAAGGTTTAATGTCACTTTTTGAGACGATGCATTAGTGAGAAGCGATGTGTTGGGTTCCAAGATTGGCGTTAAAAAGTCAAGGTTCAATGTCACTTTTTGAGACGATGCATTAGTGAGAAGCGATGTGTCGGGTCCCAAGATTGGCGTTAAAAAGTCAAGGTTCAATGTCACTTTTTGAGACGATGCATTAGTGAGAAGCGATGTGTCGGGTACCAAGATTGGTGTTAAAAAGTCAAGGTTCAATGTCACTTTTTAAGACGATGCATTAGTGAGAAGCGATGTGTCGGGTACCAAGATTGGCATTAAAAAGTCAAGGTTCAATGTCGCTTTTTTAGACGATGCATTAGTGAGAAGCGATGTGTCGGGTACCAAGTTTGGCGTTAACAAGTCAAGGTTCAAGCTCACTGTTTGAGGCGAAGCATTAGTGAGGAGCGATGTGTTGGTATCAAGATTGGCGTAAAAAAAGTCAAGGTTCAAGGTCACTGTTTGAGGCGATGCATTAGTGAGAATCAATGTGTCGGCTACCAAGAATGGCGTAAAAAAGTCAAGGTTCAAGGTTACTGTTTGAGGTGATGCGTTAGTGAGAAGCGATGTGTCGGGTACCAAGATTGGTGTAAAAAAGTCAAGGTTCAAGGTCACTGTTCGAGGTGATGCATTAGTGAGAAGCGATGTGTCGGGTACCAAGGTTGGCATAAAAATGTGAAGGTTCAAGGTCACTTTTTGAGACGATGCATTAGTGAGAAGCGATGTGTCGGGTATCAAGATTGGCGTTAAAAAGTCAAGGTTTAATGTCACTTTTTGAGACGATGCATTAGTGAGAAGCGATGTGTCGGGTTCCAAGATTGGCGTTAAAAAGTCAAGGTTCAATGTCACTTTTTGAGACGATGCATTAGTGAGAAGCGATGTGTCGGGTACCAAGATTGGCGTTAAAAAGTCAAGGTTCAATGTCACTTTTTGAGACGATGCATTAGTGAGAAGCGATGTGTCGGGTACCAAGATTGGCGTTAAAAAGTCATGGTTCAATGTCACTTTTTGAGACGATGCATTAGTGAGAAGCAATGTGTCGGGTACAAAAATTGGCATAAAAATGTCAAGGTTCAAGGTCACTTTTTGAGACGATGCATTAGTGAGAAGCGATGTGCCGGGTACCAAGATTGGCGTTTAAAAAGTCAAGGTTCAATGTGACTTTTTGAGACGATGCATTAGTGAGAAGCGATGTGTCGGGTACCAAGATTTGCGTTAAAAAGTCAAGGTTCAATGTCACTTTTGGAGACGATGCATTGTGAGAAGCGACCTGTCGGATACCAAGATTGACGTTAGAAATTCAAGGTTCAATGTCACTTTTTGAGACGATGCATTAGTGAGAAGCGATGTGTCGGGTACCAAAATTGGCGTTAAAAAGTCAAGGTTCAATGTCACTTTTTGAGACGATGCATTAGTGAGAAGCGATGTGTCGGATACCAAGATCGGTGTAAAAAATCAAGGTTCAATGTCACTGTTTGAGACGATGCATTAGTGAGAAGCGATGTGTCGGGTACCAAGATTGGCGTTAAAAAGTCAAGATTCAAGGTCACTGTTTGGGGCGATGCATTCGTGAGAAGCGATGTGTCGGGTACCAAGATTGGCGTTAAAAAGCCAACGTTCAAGGTCACTGAACTGCAGAAATTCGCTTCAACACTTCAAGCTCTCAAATTTCTTTTCACTGACGTCGTCCATAGTATCAAGTTTGATTCCATACCATATATGCAGCTGGTGATGGACCACAACCATATTTTGTCCGTAACATATCTCTGTTTTACAGAGGATTTCATAATAGTTTACCGATATATATTTCAGTGATAAGGAATTACATGCCTAGACTGAATAAAAACAGCACTTGTAACTTTGCTCCCCCTATCTGAAGTTGCCAACTTCTGATAATATGTTTATTTAATTTGGTGTGTTTCTATGATTCTCATTGGCTGAGTGGCTGTTTGAAAGTCCATCACCCAATCAGAGATAAGCATGACAGTCGAAATGAACTTGCAAGTTTGCAACTTCAAACACAACAAAACTGTTCACACTTCACATTTGCCAGAGCAACATGGCATGGTTGTAAAATCACATCAGCCACAAACGGTCAACTATTATGAAATCCCCTGTAAATATACAATGCATATCGCATCCTGATAGCAAAAATACGAGCGTACAAGGTCTATGGCGTTACGTTTTGTAACTTGTGTCTAATTCCGCTTAACCCGGGCATATAGGGACCGTATGAACCCATGCACTTCAAGATCCTCTTGTTGTTCATATGAACATTCTCATGGTGTTCATATGATCCTCATCGTGTTCCTGAACATCCACAATCGAAGCGCGGCTGAGATACATATATCATTCTCTGGATATCAACTTTACATCGAAATTCATGGATTAAGAATACTGAATAGCGATACGGATATTACATTTTTGGAACATCATGATGTCTTGCTGACATCAGCAAAACCTGTTGACCGCTTCACTCTTGTAGAAAACTAGCATATGTTTGTGTATACTGTGACTGTTGTTTTTAAATTTGGTGCTAATGATTTTATATGAATTAGGTTTTTGGAGTATGGACGCGGAAATTCTCTAATGGTGGACGGCTGGATACTGAATGCAGGGTATATCAGCCCAGATCTGCAGGATAAGTGTGAACCAGTTCCATGATCTGGACATATTCATTACATAATAGCTTACAAATGCTATATATTTACAAAGACACGTTCTCAGTGCTTCGTCAAAAGCAAAATAATATAATTAAAATTTTATGGGATATATAAGTAGCAATAAAATATAATTCCTATAAAATAACCTTGATAAAATCGTCATGAACGTCACTTTGCATAATAGTTTTAATTTTCCACGGACGTCTTTGAACAAGATGGGGTTTCGCATGTTTTATAACAGCTAGAGTTTCGTCAAGTCTAGCAACGTTATTACAAAGCATATCAGTTACATAAGCCCATAACGACTACAGCAAAATAAACTCACGAAGACATCTGAGGATAATCTGGTATAACATCTCTATTGCCAAACCACATATATATATTAACCCTTGGACCGATATAAAATACCACGATCATATATCACAGGCTTTACTGTACACTGTACGTAGAATCACGGAAATAAATTTAAAAAGAGTCGTACCAATACAATGGACCATACAACCAAGATGTTTCAGTTCTGATTTAACCCTATATGCCCCCCCCCCCCCCCCTCCTCATTATTTTTCTTATCCCTTGAGCTAGGGGATTGAAACTGACCACACTATACCCTTGGGTCAAGCTCGATCAGAAGATGTAAAAAAAAATCCAATATGGCCGCTTTGATGACGTCGGCACGTCGGCATTTTTTGGTCGATTTTTCGGTCAGCTTTTCCGATGTTTTTATTTATGCAATTTCTCCGCAAAAGGTGCATGATAAATTAGTAAATATTAATGTGATGTGAAATAAAATAGTTTTTGCCCATTTTTCATCTCGGAAATGCAGAAATGTTGAAGAAAATGACGAAAACATCACTTTTCTGGTACCCCATGTGGCCGCCATCTTGAATTTATCCATGATCCTCTCCTTGCGGGGTTATGCAAATAGGCTCAATGACATCAATATGATAAACTATGAAGTCACGAAGTGGCAGCTCTCAATTTGTTGTCGTTCCGGAGATAGCGCAGAAAGTTTGGTAGGGGGATCCATTTTGCCCCCCCCCCCACCCACCCGAGGCCTGGTAGGGTTAAGCATGGCCTTCCTAAATCCTTACGAATGACAATTATTCTCCAATCAGTTTCGTGCTTTTATAATCATATTGGGCGTGACTGTTAAGTGAACACCATGAAAATAATAAAATCGATATAATCCATCCATTTCTTAATCACACAGTCTAAGAAAAGTATATTGTATAATAATTATACTTGGTAGGGAATAGGCATATATACCTGGTCTATACTACATACCGGGGATGTTTTATTTATTGCATTTTCTAGAATATGTGATTAATAAACCATTAGTTTGCGAGTGTCTTTGATCTGGACCAAAGATCCAGGTAAAACGTCTGATGTGGATATTTAGTTCATTGCACACTTGTTTATATTGCATACTGATACACCTAAATAAATAAAATATACTCACTTTCCTCGTTGATCTATTTCCATCGCAATGAGAGTTGACGTAAAGGCCTTCCCGACAGACCCTATACAGAATATTGTGTTTTCATCCACCTCTCTCCGCGACTCGGTGTCGGCTAGCCCATACCCACGGGTGACGATATCGTCCTTCGAGACGATGGCGAGGCTCAGACCCGGGATTCGCCGACATTTCATCACCTCGTCAATCATTAGGTCAATATCGTAAAGCTGTTCTTCCGAAATCAGTTGGCATTGCGTGAGAAACATTAGGTCAATAAACAAAATCAGTACAATCCGTAATCCCATTTGTTTGAAGGACGTCGACATCATTTTGAAGTGCAAAACTCCATTTGCTTAAAAATAAATATACTTTTTCCCTTCCGTTCAACCTAAAATACTACACAATCTGATGGCTTTAAAACACATCATGTCTACATCTTTAAGAGCTCGTACCAGTCTATTATATTCCCAGGGGAAGTTACGCGTTATAAGAACAGAGCCCATACTTGTGTATTCAGGAAGGATATACGGCACATCTGGCTGGCAGGGATCAGCTCGCGCCGGTACGAATATACTAACTCAAAATTCCAACAAAAATTGGTCACGACACAGAGTAAACTTTTGGGGCTGAATGAAGGCTATGAAAAAGATGTAAGTTGTAAATCACATTCAGATGAAGCCTGTTTCACACGAAACTGTTATAGCCCAATTTAGTTTATCAACACCTCGGGAGGAATCACAGTAACTTGATTTGCTCGCTCACACGATGTGACCAAGTCAAAAGCATGCATGTACACCTCCGTCATTTATGCATGATAAAATTATACTTGGATATCAACCGCATCGATTCTGCAGAAGGATAACCTTATACTGTGCAAAGCGCCGAAGGCCGCATCCAGGTAAGCGCGTCGAAGTAAGCAGATCTGCAAGGAAATACTGATTATGCTAAAAACGTAAAGACGGAGTACTGGCTCAGACAAAAGAAGTAAATCCCAGTAATAAATGAGAACTATTCTCTAGTCCCGATATCAGGAATTAGCTTTACCCCTTACTTTCAACGTTTTACGATATTAAAATTAGACCTATCCGGAGTTCCGAAATAGTTAAAAAGATTTACGATAATCTGTCTAAAAAAAGAGTCATTGATCACCGTATAGTTCGTGTAAATTATCGCGATTATTATCAGGCGATAGCAATTATCCTTACATTTACCGATAATAGGGGGAGGGTCGGTGTGCAAGCCTGGTTTCGCCAGATGAGTTGAATGCTCCAAATGCATTCTGCTTAGAGTTATTCCAGAAAACACATATGGCCTTTCCTGGCGCATGTTACTTAAAATCGATCATTTTATGCGATATCAGTTCGCCGTACGTCCGTAGATGCTGCATCAGTTGGACAGCCTTGGGGCTCTTTGGACGAGAATTCCAGTCAGCAAATTAGCCAGGCGTAAACTGTCTGGAACGTGAGCGGAAAGCGTGTAAATATATCATCCCTTCAGATCGTCTCGATTGTCCCCTCTAAATGGGATATACGAAAATATAGACGATCATATACACATATATTCGAAGAGTAGTAAAATAATTTAAAAAAGTGATTTAAAACCCTTACAGATGAATTATGCATATTGAGAATTATTTTCCCATGAGGATTTCGTGCTTTCGCATAGAGAAAAGCGGCCTACAATTTTCGACGATGCCGGCTAAACATCATGATGACCACGACCCTGTCATCAAATATGTATTTCTCCATCCTAGTCACAGTTTTTTCTGTGCCTGTACATATGAATAGTATGAAGATATTGCTTTCCATGGTATCCATATGGTCCTTATTCCCTTGTTAACCCAACCTGGCATGTGTTTTTCAGCCCTATCCTGGCTTGGGCGTTCTCCCCTAATTATTTTTCTTACCTCTTGAGCTGGGAAGCTGAAACTTACCACACTATACCCGTGAGTCAAACTCTAGCAGAAAATTTAAACAAATACCCGACGTGGTCGCTTTTATGACGTCACAGTGATGTCATCTTCGAAAAGACATTTTTTTGTCAGCTTTTTCGATTTTTTTATATTTATGTAATCCCCTCTCCCCAGGTTTGTTAGGGTGAAGGAGAATCACACACAAGGTACAGGCTCCAACATCGAATGTGATATTCATCAAAAATAGGCGCTTAGGTAGGTTCTTTTGATTAGGTTCTGCGTTAATATTTGGTGACTATATTTGATTGAAATTATCACGTTTTCACATAAATCTACAGGTAATTCTCTTTAACCCCAAACTCCTTATTTTCGTAAAAAGAAAATGCATTTCACATGGAATGAATATTCATCGAAATCGCTTCTACAGATCATATAATGGTCACGAGTTTCCATTTTGTCGACTCGGATTATGCGTGCACATCAGCAGATTTTTTCTATAGTATTGTATTTATTTTATTTGCGTGATACCATTTTCTTCGGACAGAGGATCTTTGGATGGATTCCCCCGGTCGTTGGCATGGTTAGGTTCAGAGATTTTGTTTTTATATATTTTTTTTTAGGGAAAGACGTTTTCACCAATTTCGGGCAGTGTGCAGTCTTAACAATCAATTATTTTATATGAATTCCTACAGCATTAACTTTTAAAAGACGCAATTCCGTCTGGTATATATTATGAACATATACCATACCTCTGTATTTCGTGAATCATTTCCCACCTATATGTCAGTAGACCTGTCAGAGATCGTTGAAGGTAGCGGAATGTTTTGCTGTTCTTGGTGTATCGTTAAATAATTAGATGGTAAATAAGCATGATGAGAGATGTGTATAATTACTTTTACCGTAGATATTTTTGACAGTTTGAAGAGACCAAACATCTGCTCCACTCGGTCATATCTGTTCATAAATTTTCTGTGCAGTCTGAAGTTATGATACATTCACGTCACTTCCTCGTTTATACTATCCCCGCTCCCAGCTTGACTCAAATCTGGAATTTCACCAAGTCACAAACGACAGTAAAACAATTTACACCGTTACGCGCGATCCTGCATAGATTTAAAGAACTATGCTTTAATTATGATATGCATATTATTTGATAAATTTTATTTCCAGGCGATGCGACTCTCCGTATAACAAAAGCAGTAATTTAATTTCTTTTTGGTATCATCCGATTCGTTGTAAGTTTACAGCTTTTTTCTCCAGGATGCGATAAAAATATCCTTTGGACAGTTCGCATCACCGCACTGGATACTATTGTACCGCATAGTGATGGAGTTTTGTCCCTTCGTTTGATCTCGTCCAACCGGTATAGTAGTCACTGTGGACAGTTTGATGCGTGTTAAATCCGAGCATTCTCGCGAGCCAGTGTATCCATCGACCCCAGGATTTATCTGGACTTGTGAAGATGGATCAGAGATGCAGGCCAAACGACGTCTAGAATTTACTGGGATAAGCCGTCTCCAACAACACTTTTTAAAAACCTCCGTCGCCGCTATTTGACGTCATTCTAGTCAATGAACAATTACAATACCAGTTCATTGGCTTCGCAAGCTTAACGTGCTGTGAAACCTCTACATGTCTTCTCTCACTGACGTACGAACAAATATTCTCTCGCATCTTTCTTGAGAACTTTTAGGTGGCACGTGATAATGCTCTTTGGCCATATCAAATGTAAGAAGTTTGGGGTCACGCAACAATTATCTTTAATTAAAAAAGTTTGTTAGCCACCTACCCGGAATCAGGTCTAATATTTCATCATACAGAGGTTTTGTATTACTACTACCTGGCAGACGATACGCCTACACATTATGACCACTTATACAACAACTTCGCGCACATATGTACGAGAACGACGCCTGACGCCTGTAACATTGGCGAACATCGTGAGAAAGAGGTCTGCAGCAAAATATATGTGCGTGAAATTCGGAGCAGTTTCCCATATACAGGAATGTCATCGAATGCAATCAGTATATCATTTATTCGTGAAATATAATGAAGGGGAGTAAATGCATGTTAGGAACGAACAGGGTTGTTGTGAGTCCCACATGTGTGGCACATTATTTTGAGAGCAGTTAGCCTAATCACTGATATATGGCAGTAAAACCTGCAGTATCGTGTATCACCCAAAAATTTGTTACTTCAGATATTAGTGAAAATATATTGTCTTACAAACATTCATTGAAAGTTGTACCAATTCACCTAATATCGTGTCATATTGAGCCTCAATTTAGGGGACGACGGAAAAAAAACGTCCGGGACGAACTATGTTGCATGGAAGGTAGATAAAAACCATGAACATCACTCCGCTAATCTCCCTGTCACACACCGCATTGTGGGTTTACTTGGGAATGACCTGAATGTCGTACCTCCTTGTATTACCCTCTGTACCACAGGATCATTCCGTCGTTCTTTTGAATGGTGGTGTCGCAGAATGGCATGGTATGAAGCGTTTGCCCCGAAGACAATGCCAACGATTTTCTGGTTTCTGGTAAGATTTCAGCTGCTTCCTCGGATTTCATATTTGAATGTTCCACATAACGGCCACTCTTGGTTGGACATCAGCCATACCCAGACTGTTCAATCTCAGTGTTATATGAGAATCATTATCATAATAGGTACCATGCCAAACTACGACAAACCCTGTCCTCTTATTTCAATCTCTGAGATTTATTTTTACCTTTAGAAAGTACTTTTGTTCCTTTGAATTTTTTTTATAGTCCTTAATATTGCAACTCTGCTTTTCTCCACCCTATCTTTCTCAAGCTTACATGTATTTTGATACGTTATTGTCTACCCACGTAGGTTAGATTCATGTAACCCTTCATACAATTCAATTCGTCTGATGATACTGATAAGTCAGCGACATAGCATTTGCATTCTCGCGCCAGATACGATGAAAACCATGACAACAATTACATCCACTTATCATGCATACATGTATACTTATCAATTAATGCCATGACACAACTAGATGGAAAGCTGATAGGCTGACAGTATTTAGCCTTTGATTTTGTAGAATATGGTTCTTGCCAACAAAGCAGGAATATTTGTGTCAGGAATGATGCATGTCATGGCGTGCACAAGAGGTTCCTATTGAACCAGATGTGTTGAGACGATCTTCCAAGCGTCAAACAGTTTATGCGATACTCGCCGGGTATTTCAGCATGGTCAGCAATATATACCATCTGTTGTACTCCCGACGAGACATGATTTAGAGTTTTAATGCGAGAAGGCAAATATTAGCAGGTATTCTCCCATCACAGTGGTTTAGCCATGGCTCCGGGCAGCATCATGGTCTCACTGGCTAACTTCTGGGAGTTCATGAGATATTTCCTAACATCACTTGGATATTATAGCTTTACCTCTCTACACAAAGTAGAATACTATGTAGAAGTAGAACGAACTATTCCGGCACCGTGGCCATGGATGGTTCCACTGAGCTCTTTGGTCTCACTGCCTTCCTGGAGCTCACAAGATACTTCCGAGCACCACCAGAAACGCTAGCTCCTTTCTTCTCGAGAATTTTCTGCATCATAATTTGGTCTTTTTTGTTGATCAGTTCCTTCAATTTAGCTCTAACTCTCTGGATCTCAGATTCCTGTCCTGCCATTTCTCTCTCTTTTGTGACTTCTATGATCGTGCTCATCTTCCTCCGATGACTTCTCTGTCCGATCATCAATTCACTGAAAATATGAAAGAAAAATCCAAAGTTTTTAAAGAGGTAGCATAGAGTCATTTAAAAAATATTCCCCAAATAACATATCTTGAAAAAAGTTATTTAGCAGTCGAGAACATCTATGGTGAACGTTTTCCGTGACCCCATTTTTTAATACCACAGACATTGAAATCACACTTCTGACATTCTCTGAAAACCATAACAACACCTGCACTTTGACTCCAGTGCATAAGATGACGTCCTAGAAGCACGCGTCGGCATTCTGGTCTTGATGCTTTGCAACGTCATACAATATATTAGACATTTTAACGCACTGTGCTGGTTTCTAACGTGACGTCATGGACATCTGGCCACGTTCTCCGACGTCATCTCGGTCATTTTCGATTTTCATCTTCTTCACTAGAGCGAATTGAAGAATCTAATAGCATTGGTCCATATACCAAATACCAGACTTCCTGACTTGAAAGGCTCTTGACAAATGTTGCAGGTCATCATGATGTTCAGTTTACCTGAACATATAAAGTCATGGTACTGCTTCTTTAAGGATAGCTGTCCCCTTAGAGGGTCAAAATTGGTCATTTTTTTTATTTCTTCATTCAAATATTCACTATTTCCTCTAACATTTGGTGAAAAAATTAAATCAAAGTTATAAATAGAAGTGCTTCAATATTAGGATTAAAAATTTAGTTTCCGAGGCACTGGAACAATTAAACAGATTGCCTTAGCTTGGGCTTGGCTACTATTATTTTTGTCTGTTAAATTTCCCTTTCCAAAACTCATTTCCGCAGTATTATGGTAAGCTAATTATCTATTAGTCCTACTTATTTACATTAATCTATCCCCTTCTGATCAAAATCATGCAAACATCCGTATTTTTGTTTCTAATTATAACAGTGACACTTCACTCAGACACCCGCCGTGAAGTGATCTACACAGGTGTGAACAATTCTCTTTAATTGGACTTTAAACCGCCTTGATGAAAAAAACTTAGTGTAATAGTTATCCAGAATAAACAGGAATTCGAGTAGGTCCCATTAGACACATTAAACATGTATTTGACAATAGAATTCAAGCAAAAAATTTGGATTAATTCATCAGATGTATAGCAGGACACATTTTGCCCGATTTCTAGCCTTTCATTTTTGTACAAAATCCGAGATTTAAACGTTTATTTCTCGAAAAGTATCCATGCTACGCTTTTGAAATTTGGCATGCTTGTTACTTATAAGGTGATATAGTAATTGTTATCTCACTTTTTGTAAGTTCGGATTAGTTTTTTAATTATTCAACTTTCAAGACAAACGACCCTAAAAAGTATGTTTTTTCAATTTATTTTAGTAAAATAGCTGTAAAAACAAAACCAGGCAAAAATGTTTAAAAATGAGATAAGCTTTACTAGTTCGAATGGTCTCCTATCAAGATATACCATCAAAGTTGAAACAAGACAAACAGTTTTCATGAAATTTCAATTGAAAAATGGACGCTATTGTTTTCATTTTAATTTTTTAAAATTGGAATATTTTCTACACAGTAGCAGCGTCGGTTATACAAATCATATAGTTAGAATCCCTACGATGCACATGTATGCTTTCATAAAATATATAGTTTATTATGGTTATCTTGTATATTTATTGATACAGACGACAAATTGTCATGGGGGTGCAAAAACTGCCTCTAAGGGGACAGCTATCCTTAAAGCTCTAAATTTATTACGTGAATTATCCGTGATAACATTATGTATTCGGACAAATGTAATCCAATAACTCGCAAAATCGTATTTATAAACATAGATCATCAGCTAGCGTGCAGATATGGCCACTATATTCCTTAGCCGTCTGCTATTTGCTTAAGCCGGCAGCTGACCATCTGGTACACAATGACAGTCCTTTTGAAACGAATACAGATTATAAGCAGACAAGTATTAGCAGTAGTTCAGAGTGGTGCTGGGCTGTAAACGCCCTCACAAAGGCATGGGTTAAAATAGTTGGGATCCACTGATTTACTTGGCCCAATACAGAAGGAGGGAGAACATATTAGCGAGAAGCATTTTGTAGATCAATATTTCGACATATATATATTCATATCATCATCGATACATAGGTTATGTAGCAAGTATATACTGAAGCATGGGTTGGGTAGGAAGTATCCATACTAACTACAGATACACAAGAACACGAGACGCAGTGGGAATACCATTGGAGTGCGGATATGTTAACAATTGTGCATTCTTGAGAAACTACTTTTCTTTGCTTCAACTTGCACGTTCGTATTTGTTCTCATGGCCATTCAGCACTCGACTCCTACTATAATGTAGGATAGAGTGATTCGATCCGCACTGGAAGAAATCCAAATTGTCATCCATGTTGAAACTTCTTTCAAGCACAGTGTCACGCCAAATATTGGAGCAGTGCATGTCAGCTGCATGATTTGCGTGGCCATGGAGATCGGCTTGAGATGAAAATCCAGGAGAAGCCTCTCGAATTAGAAGAGATCTTTCGGGGCGGAATCAAGGGGATATTCAGTAAGTTAGATATGTATTTTATCTCCTGATAAGGGAGAAATATAGCGAAGATTATCTCTACACCATTAATGAGCGAGGTCATATGACTTCGACGAATAGGCCGAGCATTAGCGAATGGGCCATTTAGGTCATCTCGGCAGCAAGATGCTACATTTTGAACGTAAATGATAGGGATGTGTGAATTCTGCTACACAAAGTGACACGTTCACTGCGGTCTCTCTAGAATGGTTATCTGCGAGAGCCGCAGTAAATTAACCAATAATAATAAGAGGACGAGTTAAAGGAAACTATTTTCACAGTCTGACATTTTGATATAAACATAAGGTAGCGTTCCTGAGTATAGTTCGTTTAATACGTACATCATCAGATGTTTTGCTCATTTGATATGCGTTTTCCTCAGACATATGCATCATCATACTTAAGTACACTAACTGTAGTTCCCAGTCAGGCCGGGTAACTATATGATGTGCCGTAGCGGCGTACACCGACCATCACGTTATCAGTTCACATCACGACTCCATCGCGCTTCGAACATAAACGATTGACGACAAGAAAAGGACAAAATCTGCAGGGATAAGTGTTTCACAAATCAAATCGCGAGAGAATAGCATTTTCTGTATATCATGTCTTTCATATCGTCTTAATGTACAATATACTCGCGATTGTCCCTGGAACACGCATTTGAAAGAGAAACCGAGAGGGAAATTCTCATAACACCAAATAGGATTGAAGAAATTACACTGACCAATTCGGTTTCCGGTGATACCTGAAAAGAATACGAATTAGTGTCATATATTTGGCGTGAAACTTACCCAAAATCGATATCGCCACTCTTATCTGCATCGAGTTTAGCTAGGAGTCGGTTAAGGGACTTCTCCGACAACGGCATCCCGACGCCCTGCAGGGAAAACATATTGCAAAACTGGTTCATTAAAAACAACAAAGAAAAACAGATTTCCATGGAACTTATTGGATATATTAGATTCTTGTCAACGGGTTCGTTTCTTCATGACACCCGCGATCATCGAATTGTTAATTTCAGAAACTTTATATTAACGTTGCGGGATTCCGTGAATTGATTGGAGAAATTTATGGACGTTTCTGAGTAAATTATCCTTGCTATAGTGGTATCGCGAATTAATAAGTCGAAAGAAAATACGCGGCGCCGGCTCTATATTCTGAGGACAGCCGACGTTCATATAGCAGAACCGCGTCTGCAATCGCCAAACTGTTCTCGTGTGAACATAAAAGTTAGAATTTGAATTTGTATATCTGAAATATCAATACGAATAGGGAAGTAGTCAGGATATGGCACCAGTAAGACAACAAAGGGCATGATTATCGTGAAAAATATTCTTGTGAAAAAAAATGAGTCCCCGGGCCATTTAACGAGCTGGAATATATCTCACCATGTCTAGAACGTGAACGGTAATTCTTACAGAGCGAAGTACGAAACAACGTACGGCGCTTGAACGTCCGCGAAAGGCATTACTGGGATATGTTATTCTGCAGAAAATGAATTGAACATTCATTGTGGATAAAGAATACTTGTCGAGATGACGATTGGGGCTCGGAAACACGATGTCTTATTGATGGCATCGTTGAACACACGGTGCCTTATTGACAAAATTGAACATTGTTTCCTTTTTCACCGCTTTTCGAGTGTAGCGAGGAAATGTATCCATTTGAATAAGTTATCGATATATTTATTGACTTTGTGAGCGACGAGATGGTTAATGAATGTCGGACTTAATGCCCTGTAGATTATCTCACCAGGAGTCCAGTTTTTATTTCCTGATTGCTGAGAGAATGACTCCCGTCTGAATCCAGGGTTTGAAATAGGTCAATGAGTCTGAGGTTTTTGAGCTTCATAAATTCCATAAGAACAAGGATTGGATCCTCAGCGAGCAAGTCCTCTTCTGGCTTATTGTTCGTGTCCTGGTCGTCTTTCAGCACTACACCGTACTTAATTTTGAGCGAACGGGTAAGTTCCAGCTGTATCTCATGTAACTGCTCTAGAAATTGCCTTTCCACACATTGATCCTGGTGAACAAATAAATCTGATTAATGTCAATTGGAATGAATGTATTGTAGAACCCCAATTTGATTTTCAAATAGTTCTGGGACTTATAGCTCACACTCAGTTCATTTTAAACTTTTCTCGGCGAAAGTGGAACATTGTAATCCCATATATAATATCCCTTATATATTGGGCAGTCAAGATCGGAATGTCTGCTCTTCTGTTTCTACATCTCCAGGTGTCCACCATGATAGAATCTCTCTAAGCTATGCTACATTCAATATATTGCCATTTTTTGGTAGTATCTTACCCCCAGATCGATGTCGGAGAGAGCCATTTTCGGCGCTTCATGTAAGACGGCCAGTAGTGCCATTGAGCCATCGGTTGTAATCGGATTATCAGACAGCTGAGAGAATTAAAACACAGTGAATCAAATATTATTAAAATGTGGGGCTTCAAACATTCATGAAGCAATTTTTAAAGTAGGTGCATCAGAAAAAAAGGAAGCTGGCTGGAAAAGTTAAGTACAAACCAATAAATACCAATTCAGATTTTAAATTCTCCATGATATAAATCAGAAAAAGCAAGGGAGTTAGCGTTCGGAAGGGTAATGTCAATATTGGTAAATGTTTGGTTAAACTTCGCTTTGAAAATTGTGTGTCAAGAAATTCTCAAAGAAGGCCTGTGATGTTTTACTCTATACGCAAGGAGAATAGTTTTTTCTCATCCCAGAAGAGAATTTCGGTTAAAACTCATTGATATGGTAGCCTACCTCAGCACCTACCTCAGCACCTCATAATACGGAGAATTTCAAGAGATAGTCTTTGAATCTGGACCGCGCTTTCATTGCAGCTATTCATTTTGAAACGATTAAGTAACCTCACGGACCCTTTCCCGGGCTTAAAGGTGAAATGCAAAGGTTTTCATATTTCCCTATTTATATTCTTCGCGGGCTAGTTAATGATGGAAATATCAGCCCAAATACTCTGTTTGGTTTTATTTGAAGTATTTTGTCTCCTGGTAGCTTTTGAAAAGTGCTTCAAAATTGGCATCTCAAGCCCGGCCGATTTCAGAAATGAAATCCGCATCGCTTATCTGCCCTTGTTTGACGTTCCTTTGTGACGTCACATCAGACCATCTGGCCGGGCGTCAATACTTGTAACGTTCAGTCTCCGGGCGGCTGGTCTGACGTGACGTCACAATCAAGGAAAGATAAGCGATGACGTTTTGCAAATCTGAATTCAGCTGTGCTAGGGGTACCAATTATTAAAAAGATTCTAGCAAACAAGATAATTCAAATTAAACCAAGTAAAGTAGATAGACTGGTGTTTCTATCATTATTCAACCTATATAAAATGTGAAAAGGAGAATCTAAAAACCTTTGCATTTCACCTTTAAACGGAATTAGATACGCTAGCTCTGATGACAGATCAGCTTAAACATGTACATGTAACTCATTACCTTCGGTCGCAACCATCACTCAAGAGGAAATACAATATTTTGTGTGAACAACTACTATACCTTCAATGATTTAAGGATGGTGTTCTTCCTCAACCCTTTCATCAGCTCCTCCAAGCATTCCTTGCTGATCCGGTTTGATTGGAGATTCAAATCAATCAACGTGCGGTTCCTTTCTAGAGCTTTCGCAATTGTTCTACATCCTTCGAGATAGAAGCCGTTCCAGGAGACATTCAAATATATCAGCCTTTTGTTGCTCTGTGTGTGAAGATCAACGTAAATGCTCAACATACTGAACACGGTTGAGGATATACTGAGAGCAGGTAATGATGACAGACACTTCAACACATACAGCCGAGTGGACGTTGACATTGCTGGTACCATTCCTCTGATAGCCAATAAAATATCAGTAATCCCCTTAGCCAGGTAGTCGTAATACGTTTTCCAACACAGATCTTTGTTCCCATAGACACAGACATTATGATAAATAAGGTCATTTGAAAGCAAAGTCTACTGAAATATTCAGTGATGTTTGAGTTTCGAAAAGTGGGTACCATTCCCTAATTCTATTGTAACTGTTCATTGTAAAAGTAATATTAAACTCATTTTTAACTTGGCCTACCTGTACATGGATTTATTTCAGGAAGACGAAGATATATAAACATAGTATGTTGCTGAAGGCGGTAAATGATTAATAAGGGACAATTGGTTAGTTGATATTTTCTGTATATTATACATCAGTTAATCGATGGTAGCTGTAAGACTTTCGCTTGGACAATACATTTCGGACTAGCCCTGTGGAAGTCCTTAACATCGCAACGGCCCTTAACATCGTCGATGTGTTAGTCCTTAACATCGCATGGACAAAATATCGACAGTGTCGATCCTTAATATCGCAACATCGCAATGAGAGGTTGAGAGCCGATGGAAGGTCCAAAATAGCGACCAGATGGACACTTAAGTTCGATAATTGCGATGTTAAGGATCGTCATGTCGATGCCGTTGCTTGTTAAGGCATTCTACATAGCCCATCTTACCCCGAGTCCTCTTCCTATAGCAGCGGCACCATTTCTTCTCAGATGATTCCAACTAAGATCAAGAGAAGTCAGCGTCTTGTTTTTACCTTCAAAATCAGAAATATAACGTTTTTATCAAATTCAAAAGTGAATTATTATACTCAACACCCATGTAGAGTCTCATGGAGAGTCTCAGTTTAACTGCGGCGAACCGTAATCACAGTCCTACACGAAACATGTGAGATTATAACCAGGACTCTATCACATTAAACAGAAGGTCATCGGAGGACATGGGAGTAAGTGACTTTCCTTAGCTCACCAGTATTGGGGGATATGTTCACCAAAATATTCCAAAATCGCTACAGCGCGAAAAAACATGCACATTGCTTGGTCGCTCATCCTAGATCCACAACGACCTTATATTAGGACGACATTAGGAAAACATCTGTCAAACATCATGCTATCAAAATGGTCATCAATATTCTGAGGAAACCTACGATTCTGTGTCTGTGCAATCTGTTAGGATGTCAACGATATAAATCTAGAGATAAAAAGAAAAACAATTTAAAGAAGGAAATAGCGACATTTGTGAATACCTTAACCGCTGACGACCGGCTTCCCTTCAGTTAGTGGGTGAGCGTTAAGAACATGATCAGCTGATGATCAGATGGTGCACATTATTTTGTCTCTCGCAACAATGTTGGGACGACATATAGTGTTTGTGCTGTCCGTCCGTCCGTCTGGCGCCCGGCGTCCGTTCGTCACACATTGTTGTTCGCGCAATATCTAAAAAAAAACTACACAACCAAATTTTGCGAAACTCGGAGAAAAGCATTTGTGACAGGGTCCCATGAACTGATTATATTTTGGGGTCAGTCCGCATTTTATTGGTCTGTTTTCTATCCATCCATCCGTTCATGGTCTGCTGTCTATGTCTATCTGCAATTGTTGTCCGCTTGATATCTCAATAACTGCTTGACTGAATTCCACAAAACTTGGAGAAAAGGACTTGTGAAAGGAACTCGTAAACTGATACGGTGTCGGTGTTTCTTCTGATTGTTTTATATCTGTTTTGCGTTCGTTCATCTACCCGTCCGTCCGCCGATCGTCAAGCATTGTCCTCAGCACAATATCTCAATAACTTGTTATACCAAATTACAGGAGTGAGAGAGAGAATTAAGGTTTAACGTCGCATTCAGCAATATTTCAGCTATATAGCGACGATACCAAATTACAACGCATATAAGGGAAAGACTCGAATAGTGGTATCTTTCCTCTATTCTCACTGTGTTATCAGAATGTGTTTTTATCACTATCATGCCCTGTTTTCTGGATGCATACATCGGTACCAAACGAACTGGTCCACACTCACTTTCAGTCGTTTTCTACCAGGGACTGAACACCAGATGACCGAACTTCCGTTACAGTGCATTTAAATGCACTCACAATTGCTCCCTGGGCAAGAATACATGTAATATGAGAAATGGAATGAAACTCTTGGGGAGAAACATACATTTTCTGTGAAAATAAGTGCCGCGACTCGTTATACTTGATAAGCCGTGCTTGTCCTAACGTCTATTCAAGTCGAGGTCACGATGCAAACAATATTAATTGAGAGGATAATGACGACGGCATATCGTACCTATAATATCTCCGAACACGACCCCTCCTATTTCACGGAAACAGTTATGGCTCAGATGAAGCTGCTGTATAGCTGTATTTGCCTGTGGAATGAATAATTAACATGGGATGGTAACAATTGTTGTTATAAAGAATATAGCCTCCAATAAAAATGCCAGGTCTCCGGTTATCAACAGAATATTTTCTAACATGGATGCATTCTGATTAAAATCAGATTCAAATATAACAAGGCAAACGCTTCAATCAGATTGGATACAGTTTTTTCACCAGTACTACTGATTGCATTTACTTGTATATGATCAATTAATTATTAAAATAAAAAGATAGTACTCACAAGTAAAAGTCGGCGAAAATACTCTGCGTCAAATTCACTGAAGCCATTTCCTGAAAGTCAATTGGAACGTTTGTTTGAATATATGTATTTTGATGCACAGGCAACCGAAAAGCTACACGTATCTTCCATAGTCCTATCGCCGAATTTTATCCAGAACCTTCTTTGCTGGCTTCGATATCGCATGGAAATACTGGTATGAAATACTGATAATTTTCACGGCAACTGTTTAAAGATATTTGCTTTCGAAATTATTTCCAATGGAGTTTTATGGAATAAAATGAAATTTGCGGTTGTACGCCATTACGAAAAGCTACTTATTTACTTTCACCAAAAATATATATATCCGGTAATATTTGTCCCAAGAGACCACAATTCGGAAATAAAAATGGCCTCTCAAGACAGGTGATGAAGGTAATTCAACATGGAATACAAGCGTCTAGTCCGTCATTCATAATTCAGCCGTCGTCCATAAAAGAATTTCTGCGTCCATAACCCAAAGACCTAATTCATATAACAGAATTAGCACCAGATAAAAAACAAGAACAGTCATAGTATACATAAAAATAGGCTAGTTTCAAGCAAGAGAGAAGCCGTCAAAACAATCATAGTATACATAAAAAATAGGCTAGTTTCTTGCAAGAGAGGAGCGGTCCAAATGTTTCAGAAATATCAAATCCGTATCGATGATCATTATTCTTAATCCATATGATTTCCGTTGTACAGTTGTTATCTAGAGAATAGTGTATCTCAGTCATGCTTTGATTGTGACTGTTCACATCATGAGGATCATATGGTTCATATTGTCCCTAGCTCCGGATTAAGCGGAATTAGACGCAAAGTTACGAAATGTAACGCTAATATTTTGCTATCCGCATGCGATATATATCGCTAAATTTGAGAAACTTTGAGTGAAGGCGCTTTGGGAAACTCACATGGGGGGTGGCTTTATACATTGGTCCTTAACCCTATCAGGCCAGAATCTCTGTCGGGGAAATGTAACAGCAGCCAAGATGGTCGATCTCGTGACGTCACAGTGATGTCATATTCGGTGTGGTAAGTTAAAACAGATGATCGCTCAATACGGGTGACTATGAGATCAAGGTTGACTGGGTTCTTTTAAGTACCTGATAAATCTAGCACTTTAACTGACGTATTGAGAAGAAGGGCATCGGCAATGAGTTTTGCTCCCGTCGATCCAAGGTTATTTTCCGCCAGTCTCTGAAAATCGACGCAGACTATTATCATGATTTTATGCTAACATATATATATATATATCATATGCATCCAAGGGAATGTTAACTGATTATCGTCAGTCGAAATTTTGGCGGTATATATGATATACACTTGTTTATGCATCTTGGTTACCATTTCATTGTGTGTGTTCATATGAGCATCATCGAGGAGAAATAAGTGCTAGATATTTATTCATTTTCATTAATCTAAAGATATTTTCTTGAAAGTTAATATTGATCTATTGAGATTAATCATCCAACTCAACCAACGAACCAATTCCTTGATGAAGAAATTTTCTTCCAGCATTTCCGCAAAGTACTCGGCACCCACTGGTCCAATAGCATTTCCGCTTAAATCTAGCTCTTCCACCTCTTCATTTTCCTAATGAAATACGGGTTGAATAAATTCACTGTATGTAACATACGAAAATACGGATCACTTTATCGATAGGTCCACTGAGAATAATATTGAACAATATCAATAATTTTGAACTGAATTGCTTAACCACAATATGCTTGAATTGAAATCAACACCATTTTGTATTGAAATCTACCCATTAACATAACATCGTATTGATTTCAGCACAACTTATGAGGTTTCGGTACATTTCACACGCAAAAAGGTTGATAAAGCCCCATAAATAACAAGTCTTATATTGAAGTATTACTAACAAAGAACATATGCAATAAATGTGATATTTTGGCCGCGTTATGTGTCATATAAATCATTTTTCGTATGAATGAGAGAATCTAAGAAATAACATGGTTTTCTATGGGATTTAGGGTTCAGTCAAAAATTTGCACCTAGAATACAATCTTAAAATAAATTTTGTGAAGATTAAATTTCTTTGTTTATATTTTTGCCAAATGTATCAATCATTAAAATTAGCCTCGGAAAAGGGGTCCTTCACCATGCCGATTTCTGGCAATGCGAATTAGTGACAGAATCGCATGTTAAAAGCCTCGTATTCAACGCGTAGGCAGGATGGATATCAACTGTAAATTTGAGAATCTCCGTCAGATAGGGGAAATTTAGTTATTTTTAACAGTTTTTACGGAAATACTAGGTCCATTATTCATTTTCAATTGATATGAATGCTCATTTCCCTATAAATGCTATAAATGGAATATATTGGTTGACCTCCGCCAAAACCACAGCTCAGAAAACACCTGCTGGATACTCTTTTTAGCGTAATTCTGGTGTTGGAATCATTCCGGCATAATTTTCTCGAAGTGTAATTGCTTCGATATTGGAACTCTATCGTCAGATATCCTGGCTTATTGAATCAGTCATTCGTTTGGGGGGGGTAGGGGGAATGTTTATTATTCTTTGCATTTTAACATTTTTCCACTGTTTAGAATATTTATAATGGAAATATTATTTGAATAAGATGACATAAAAACAAAACCCAATATAATATTAGCCATATATGCCGCAACATGCTTGTATGCGTTTTGGATTACTGTAAAAAGTAACTTTGTTTATATTATTCACTTGCCTGTAAATCCAATTGTACAGGGAAATAATTTTAGTCAGAAAACTGTTTACTCACTGTCAAAGCTAATGCGCATGCCCGAGCACCTTTTGGTCCTAGAATATGATTCCTCATGACAAGCGACTCTGAACACAGCTTGTTCGAGAAATAAGTTGCCGGCGTCACGCGCATTTCTGCACATGCGCGGTGATACTTCTTCTGTGATTTCGAGGTATATCTGGCGAGCTTGTGCTCCGGCGTTTCATCATCTTACAAGGAAATCAAAGAAGATATCCAATCTGTGAATAGGAACGGGTTAGCAGGACGAAATGCTTGAAAGTGAAGATAAGGGAGTGGGGTATAGTGGCGGGGGCGGGAACACAGATAACTGCTTCGCTTGTTCACCACATTCATGAACATTCTCATATAATATTACTAAATAAAAGTTACGATAAATTTCACTCAAATTCAGTGTCTGTAATCTGATTGAGATCACGATTCAAAGTTTTATATATTCTCATTCCATGCCACGGGCTAACAAGCCTGTCAGTTTTTCTGTAACTATAAACAGCGCAGTTTTTATATTGTCTGCCAAACCAACATGTAGCTATGCAACCCCATACATTGCCTTGTGGCAACTACTAATGACACAACTGTCGCAAATGAGACAATTGTGTCATTAGCAGTTGTTATTGCAAGTATATCAAAGATTTATTCATACATCAAGTGTCATATATTTTTGCCTCAAATAAATACTGGTTTCCAGTTGTCAACATGCTCGCTATCACTTTTTTTTAGTGACAGAGTCGCCTGCCATTAGCCTACCAATTATCGTAATTGCGACAATTGCGTCATTAGTAGATGCTACACTGCATGTCAGTTCCTCTGTATTAAACAGTAAACAGCGCAGTTTTAATTATTGTCTGCTAAATCAAAATTCTCACAATATTGGTGCAGTGACTAGAGGTACCAATTGTGACCTTAAGGGCTATGGTGCTTTATAACTCGTCAAAACAATAATTACATGATTATAATTTATAATAATATGCTTATGCTTAATTACCAGACATTGGTTCCCAATGTTGACTTACAATCAACCCTTTACCAGACATTGGTTCCCAATGTTAACTTACAATCAACCCAATACCAGACATTGGTTTCCAGTGATAACTTACAAACAATCCTTTACCAGACATTGGTTTCCACTGATAACTTACAATCAACCCAATACCAGACATTGGTTTCCAGTGATAACTTACAAACAATCCTTTACCAGACATTGGTTTCCAGTGATAACTTACAATCAACCCTTTACCAGACATTGGTTTCCAGTGATAACTTACAAACAACCCTTTACCAGACATTGGTTCCTACTGATAACTTATAATCAACCCAATACCAGACATTAGTTCCCAAAGATAACTTACAATCAAAGTCGTAGTCGTCGGTATAATCCCGAACATCAAGATCCAGAGTGGTATCGGTTAGAGTGGTGTTCAAACTCAGGGTAGATCCTCCTGCCTCACTTTCTGCTCTTGAAACTGGTCGACTCCTTCGCACTCGACCTGCCGGACAACTTTTTGGGCGACGTGGCATCGTCGGATTTGATGAACACACTCGATATCTCATAGCCATTAGTTTTGGGTCTATATTCCCAAACCCTACACGGGTCATGGCTTCAAAGTCAGGCTGTAAGATATCCATATATATTCACATTAGAGGAGTCGTAGAACTGGCTTACTGGAGCTAAGTAATATTTTAGACGGAGTACAGTTCATGAACGAAGGACAGCAACGCTTGGGGACAGTGTTAATGCAATGAGTCTTTGCAACGGAGCATGCGTTCTGACACTATACTGTGTGACAGGTAAACAGCTCACTTTGAACAGTTTGTTTATCCCCTCTCACTATGTCGCGAACAATTTATCTGAATATTCTGTTTCTCGTGAATAGTCTACATGAAGGATTATAAGTTAGTTTACTATAACACAAGGTGGTGTTGCTGTATGTGTATGGGGTTGGGCTCTGTACTTTTATCTTACTACTTTAACTAGCGATTCTGTATCTCAAACTTTTTTAATCCATCTTAATACTATACTACAAAAACCTACATATTCTCTCCAAACTTAAAATTGGTTGGCTCAAAAATGAAATCATTAAAAATCTGTTTTGGATATCTTGTTGTAGACACAATATCATCACCACCATCTCTCCAACCTACCAAAGACTCATTTACTGAGAATACAACCAAAGCACATGACGCAGTCATGGATCCGTAATCCAATAAATTGGAGATAATTCCATGTGTAGAAGTTGTATATTGTATTTATCCATTTGAATTCTGGATCTGATGCCCGTATATATAGTTGTAGGCCAATTCTGATTGTTAACATGGTCAATGACTCCAAAGCGAAAATGATTACATCAATTACTTTTGTGACCTAATGGATTTCGCTAAGTGATCTTAGTTGACCCTGGGACTTTTAAATAGTATTGTATACTGGTACATGACACAATAGGCCCAAGTTGACCATTGCTTGTCAGGCCTCCTCAAGCTACATGTCGCCGGTGACGAGTGCCCAGTTTATTTTTGCGCTAATCCTCTTACTGATCGAAGCTTTGGTTCCAAATGCTATGGTCGCAATCTTAATCAGGAGAGCGGCCTCAGTTCCTATACTTAGTATCGGCGATCATACGGGAAACGGAAGCGAAGAGATGAACACTGCTTGAGCTATATGCTACACGCACAGGAAAGATATGATATGGCGCCTTTACAGTATAGATTCAGTTACGTCCTCCATTGATACGATGAATATAATTTAATTACATGGTTAGCTCCTCTTGTGATCCATGACCATTTTATTCCAACAGCTGGATACCAATCGAATGATCAAGTTAATTCATTGTTTGGTCTCTTTTTTTGTGCATGAGAATATATACATTTGCATGTGTTCATGTAGAAATGTGGTGCATTTTCACCAGCACGACAACTCCTTAGAAATCACCAGCACGACAACTCCTTAGAAATCACCAGCACGACAACTCCTTAGAAATCGGACGAATGTAACATGTATATTCCAGACATCTTTTCGTATGGTCCAAATCACAAAATACATCCAGTTATATAGTCTAAACATTCAAATAAATAAAGTATAGATTGGAAAATCGCAAGTGACCAATATTTTCTTGAATAGCAATGTCCTGTCCATACCGCAGAAACTATATCACGAGTCAATATTCTTCTGTATGAACCCAATCGATGCCCTTGGCGCTCAGACGGCCTTAAACCCGTTTCGCCAGTGATCTTATAATTATATGCTATTACAGTGTTATATCATTTTCACTGGTTCTAAGTTTACAGTGTCCGAATATCTACTTATAAGCTAGAAATAGGATATGCCTTGAACCTTGAGTTTGTGGAAAGCTGTTATAGCGGATAAATCATTTAGTAAGACAATCACTTCTCAATCGAACTGATTCAAATATGAAACAAGTAAGTAAAACTTCTCTTCATTCTCCGACCTTTAAAAACACGTTGGCATCTTTTAGAAGACGTTGCGATATCACGAAAAAGACATGTCGATATTTGCTTTCACAGTTTGAATTTAATATTCAGTCGCCCATTAAATAATTTCCGCGTCCATTATCTAATTCGTATAACATCTTTAGCACCAGATTCAAAGAGTAGCAATTATAGTATACATGCACATACATGTAAGCTAGTTTCCTGTAAGACTATTTCACATCAGGCAATATTAGCACCAAGCTGAGGTTTGCTCTCGGAATTTTCCATGCGATGTTTGTGCATACCGCGATACTCATATCATGACGAAATTGAATTTTGAAATAGGGTATTTTACATATCAATTCGTCGAATCCGACGATCATTCCGGGGTCGTGGTCCATAACAAGTGCATGAGTCACAAACATGCGCGACTGGACCATTTCACATTCTGGAACGATTTATGGAACCGGTGTGATAGTACATACTCTCCCTATCTAGACTTTATTATACGCTGGTAAGGAGACGCTCGAGCTGAAAAACTGTGAAGTCACACCCCACAGAGAGCAAAAGTTATTCAGAGGTATAATGTTATACAGTGAAGGGTACATGTACACGAATGTTTTTACTAGAGCACACACGGCAAAATCCCGATATGCTGCAATACCGCTGGTTCTCACACACTAGTTATTCCAGACACCGGCTGCCTGGGTCGGCGTAGGTATTCTGCTTTATATGGAGACGTACCGTACATAATTTGCCACCCTCGTAAATATTTCCTACTTTAACACGCCAACATGTGTACTACGGTAAGCACATAACTAGTATCTTCAAATACAGGTATGATACTCAAATGCAGCATTTCCGCCAGTTTAACCAGTTCAAACCTTGCCCAATATATGAAGCATATGAGATACATGTATGTGGCAAGTGCTACCGCAAGCAGACCAAAGAGTCGGTGCCCTGAATCATTGGGAAAGGAAAACCAGCGCTATAACAGCATATCGGGACATCAGTTGCGAGTCGAACCCAAGATCGTGTTCGAATATTTCATTTATACGTAGGTTTTCGAATATTTCAAATAAAATGAATGAATAATATTCGAAATTCACACTACCTACTTTGGTGAACATGCATGTACAGGAAATCGAACCAACGATCTCTTCATACGTGAGTTTTCGAATATTTTCAATATAATAAATGAACCAATGTTCGATATTTCACTCTACCTACTTTAGCGAACATACACAGGAAACATCTCATGATCTGTAAAGAAGTACGTTTCCGAATATTTCTTATACGATGGAAAATATACGAAATTCACTCTACCTACCTTAGCGAACATACACAGGCTCCACTTCATTTGGAAGCTGCTTGATCTTCGCTTAGATTTCAATTGAATCATTTTATCGTCGTTACTTATCATTAATTCGCTCCACATTACGGTACGGTATGGAAAGTTCACAACTCAGTAATGTTTGTACAATTGCTCACACAGACACCGAAGATTTAAGTCACATTTAGATTACAAAATGACATAATTTGCGTATAAATCCTTTGATGTTCCATGTAGATGACACCCACAGTCTAATTCTGGGTATCGATTTTGTATTCCCATTGCACCGTCTCTATAATGGTTTGAGGTATGTCCACCGACGAATAGTGCTTCTGGCAAACTTTGGGCAATAACCTAAAGCTCACCTGTACGCGTAAATCCATTGTCAGTAGGAATTGCACAGGTACTGCGTCAACATGTTCAGTGGCTTATACTGTGGGATTAGTGAACACGCCTATGTAATCCGGGATTTCTCCATACAGCTAAAATAAAGCCATTTGTTTCTCAAGTGCATACATGGCAAGGTTCAATTCGTAATGTAAGTTTAGGGGTTTACCTTGGGAAATACTTGTTCAATTGCCTTCCGGGTCACTTCGTTGCATAACCACGTAAACATTATACTTCTTCTTATTGTTACAGAAAGTTACCCAAGACAAGCAGAATACCCGTTTCGTTTACTGATCACGACAGATAAAGGTATGTGCAGAAATTTGTTAAAATGATCCAACATGACAGGTGACGAGATGTGCAAACAGTGATCCACCATGGAAGGAGAAGAGATGTACAGAGATCCAACATGGCAGTGAAAGGGGTGAGCAGAAATTGGTTAAATGATCCACAAGTCAGGTGAAGGGATGTGCAGAGAGCCAACAGGACAGGTGAAGATGGTGCAGAAATTGGTTAAATGGTCCAACATGGCAGGTTAAGAGATTTGCCGAGATCTACCATGACAGGTGAAGGGATGTGCAAAGATCCACCAAGACAGGTGAATTAAGCCGTACGACGTCGGATTTTACAGGTTACGTTTTCTTGGTATCTTGTATTTACCAGGTTACCCCACGTTAAGGCGTTTACTCCATCAAACGTCCATGATGCTTATATATTAACATCAGATGAGTTGTTTGAGCTGATCTGTCATCACAGCTCTCGACCTAGCGTATCTAATTCCGCTTAAGCCGGGGCTAGGGGCCGTGTGAATACTTCATAGTCTCCACATGAATATCCACATGAATATCCACATGAACATCTGCAATAAAAACGCGGCTGAGATACTAAGGCTACGTCCGAGAATCCGCCGTATTTTCGGGTCTGAATGTTGGGTGTGATTACTTTCCCGTAGAGTCATATGGTTGCTTTTTAGTTGCCAGATGACGTCAATTTTCCCCACCTCTTGCATATCGCTCCAATTTAAGGCATGTGCCAAAAGTGGATAAAATGATTCAAGATGCCAGGTGAATGGATGCGAATAGATCCAACATGACTGGCGAAGGGATGTGCCGAAAATAGGTTAAAATGATCCAACATGACCGGTGAGAATATTCAGCACAATCTATTCACAGTTATGTCATACGGAAATGCAAACCGGCTAAGAACTACGTTCAAACAAATAACACTTGACAAGCTTCGAATGACGTGGTGTGGGATACTACAAAAAGACTTTCCGAAATTTCTACTTCTTCATTTCTGGCGACGTTTTCCTAAGAATATCCTTATTGTTCTCAATTACGAGGAAATTCTCAGTGGAACGTCAAGAGACTTAACCCTATCTGGCCTGGGCTTTTTTCGGACTTGTCCGGGCCTGGATGCCAAATTGGCCTCTTTGATGACGAAATAAAACAAATTTTGCTGACTTTTCCTTAAAGAAATGCAGGAATTTTGAAGAAAACAAAACAAAACAGTTTTTCGGTACCCGACTTGGCCGCCATTTTGAATTTACCCATGACCCCCTTCTCGGGGGGTTATGCGAATATTATTAACTACGCAGTCATGGGGTGTCAGCTCTCCATATAAGGTAGAGAGTTTGATATGGAGGACCATAATGGCTCCACCACCCCCAGGTCGGAAAGTCTTATGTTAATAAATTCCACTTCCATCTCCATCCACATGTACCAAACAGTTATAAACAATTCTAACATGCTCCACGTTATAGCCGTGCGCTGATTAGTGCAGACCTCAAAACATACGGAGATTATCACACGATAATCTTCATTTGTTTGTTGTGATCTGTGACGCAGTGCCACAAAGCTGAGCGACGATTGGTTCATTCACTGCGCAGTGGGCGGAGTTCACACAGCTGCAGCTCGTGAACGGATAGCACGCGCGAGCATGGCCTACAAACCAGTCACGAAATTCTCGCATCAAAACGGGACAAGTTTGCAGCAAAGTTGTCATTCCGCTTATGAAATGAGGAAATATTTATCATTGTGCATGTTAGAGTGGAGTTAATGACCTTCTTAGTGAATATTATCGTGTAATAATTTTTCGATGTTTAGTTTTAGACCGTCAATCAAAAAACCGAGCGGCGTAGCCGCGAGGTTTTTTGGTGAAAAAAATTATTACACGATAATATTCACTAAGGTGGTCATTAACTAAACATATAAATAGAGAAATAAAGAGCAAAAGATAACCCGTACGTCGACTGTTCACCTTCAGCTAAAACAGCATTGGTTATGTAGATATATCTGGAGACAGAGAACCTTAGGATTCACATGTATGTTATGTTATACGAATGCCTTCGGAGTGGATATGAGCTTGTTCTATATATATTCACATCGAGGTCTTTGGGAGAGAGTGCTTTTATCTGCCTGACATACGTTGTTATATATCATCGACATTTCTTTTATTTTTGCGACAATTGTTTCGCGATATTCTTAACACAAAAAACGATATTTTCCTTATTTTTCTTCAAAATGTTTTCTTTTCCACGGATAAAAGTGGAAAGAACTATTTTATTTCACATCAGATTGTTATTGGCTTATTTATCATGCACTTTTCGCTAAGGAAATCACATTAATAAAACATTAGAAACATCTGATCTAAAAAATGGCCAGAAAATTCCTTTTGGGAAAATGACGTTATTGTGACGCCATCATTGTGATAATCTTGGATGTTGTTATTTTATTTGGTAGAGCTTGAGCCGAGGGTATATTGTGGTAAGTTTCTTTCTCCTAGCTCAAGGAGCAAGAAAACTATTTAGGAGGAGACTCTGCCCTGGATAGATCCCAAAGACCCAAGATTCTATAAATCGAAATACCATATTCATATGAAACTATTACAACAAAACGCCATGTTGGTATCAACTGTTTATTTGCAAGAGTTCAAAAGATGAGAGTGTTGGTGTTTGCGACAAGACAACTACACACATTTGCCACTTTAGATTATCATGGATTGGTTACATCGGCCGATATATATATATATATATATATATGATATCAAGAAGTGGAAGCATGTCAGAGACCAGAATGCTGACAATCACGTCACGAACGTTAAAAGATATATTATCATTTGGAATGAACACCTTTTTTTGGGGGGGGGAGGGGGGGGGGAATGTTTATCTCATTTGTAAGTGCGCGAACTTTGCACTTTGTATTATATTATTCTGATGTTATCGATGTCCATCCAGAAAACTGGATATTTTGCCCCTAATTCTTTACGGAAATGATGTACTAGGAGAATGGATTTCTGTTCGTTTCGCTCTGGAGAGAGAAAAACGCAGAAACCAAAATCGTACCATGAAAACACACTCCTTTTCAGAGTATTCTGCATAACCACCCTTGAATAAAATCTAATAAGTTCATATATTTTTTAGCAACTAATCTTGATAACACTCAACTATATGATACGTGCAGGGAGATCGTGTGTTGACATGATACACTACTTCAAAATGTCTTTTAAAAGTTAGCTATTTGCTCGAACTGGGAAAATCCCAGCCCTTAACCCTATCTGGCACCTGGGACCTGTCCAGGCCGGGGGGGAGGGGGGCGAAATGGCCCACCCTAAATATTTATCTTACCCCTTGATCTACGTCCTGAAACTTACCACACTATACCCTTGGGACAAGCTCTACCAGAAAATGTAACAAAAAGTCCAAGATGGCCGCCTTGATGACGTCACAGTGACGTCATCTTCAAAACTGCCATTTATTGGTCGATTTTTGCGGTCAGATTTTTCAATTTTTTTATTTAAGTGTTTTGTTTACAAAAACTGCATGATAAATTAGTAAATAATAGTCTGATGTGAAATAAAATAACATTTGCTCAATTTTCCTCGAAGAAAAGCAGGAATTTTGAAGAAAATGACGAAAACATCACTTTGCTGGGGCCCCCGCATGCGCCATCTTGGATTTACCCCTATGATCATCTACTCGAGGGGTATGCAAATATGCTCAAAATAACCCCAATATGATAAACTAAAAAGTCGCGGAGGATCAGCTTTCATTTTTTTGTCGTTCCGGGGATAGGAGAGAAAAAGTTTGATAGAGGGAGCCATAATGCCCCCCCCCCCCGCCAGGCCAGATATGGTTTACCCTACTAGACCTAGGCTATCTTGGGTGTACCTCAGCCTGAGACCCCCAGCATTTTTTGTTACCCTTGGTGGAGCTATTGGGGCTGAACGGCTCACTATATATAACTGGGTCAACATCTACCAGAAAGTGTATAAAAAAATTACATTGTCTGCCATGACAGTGACAGTGATTAGGAATTTTGCGGTCTACTGTCAGTATGATCAGTATGTCGGCACCTCTTCCCACATCCCTTATATGCGTCGTAATTTTTACCTGTATATGGCGAGATTCTGCTGGTGGACGTTTCGTCCCCGAGGCCCGCCCCCTGTACAGACCTTTTGGTCTTTGGTATATGTTGGCATTGTGGGAAGTTGATGCTGGGTCGACATCGGGCCTTGCAGACTAGTCTTTAGTGTTAAATTCCGTCATTTTCATCTGACGACGATACAGCTCCCCAATCCCCAGTGTATGAGTTGTCACAGCGACACAGCTCACCGATTACAAATATACGAGTTGTCAGAGCATTTCCATCATACCTCTCTAAATTTGTATCTAATACCGCTTATGCCGGTGCTGGGGGCCGTGTGGTCATGTCAACCAAGTTGCCACATGAACAGGTACAATAAAAGCGTACCTGAGATACAACACATATCACGAATCGTTAGATTCTTGATATGTGCTTCAGAATAGATTAACCAGAAAACTGTACCGTGAAGTCATGTGGCTCTGTCTGTATGTCGGCACCTCTTCCCACTTCCCTTATATGCGTTGTAATTTTTACCTGTATATGGCGAGATTCTGCTGGTGGACGTTTCGTCCCCGAGGCCCGCCCCCTGTACAGACCTTTTGGTCTTTGATATCTGTTGGCATTGTGGGAAGTTGATGCTGGGTCGACATCGGGCCTTGCAGGCTAGTCTTTTGTGTTAAATTCCGTCATTTTCATCTGACGACGATACAGCTCCCCAATCCCCAGTGTATGAGTTGTCACAACGACACAGCTCACCAATTACCAATATACGAGCTGTCAGAGCATTTCCATCATAGCTCTCTAGATTTGTATCTGAAAAAGCTTATGCTGGTGCTGGAGGCCGTGTGGTCATGTCATCCAAGTTGCCACATGAAGAGGTACAATAAAAGCGTACCTGAGATACAACACATATCACGAATCGTTAGATTCTTGGTATGTGCTTTAGAATAGATTAACCAGAAGACTGTACCGTGAAGTCATGTGGCTCTGTCAGTATGTCGGCACCTCTTTCCACTTCCCTTACATGCGTTGTAATTAGACCATTTTGTTTTTATTTTTCGATGAGAAAGAATCGTTTTTTCAGTCATTAATGCATAAATGCACGTTTTGGCATGAAAAAGTCGAAAACGTCAGAAACCCCAATCTGATACGCTATTTGTTTTAGGATTTACTGGTCATCATTTCGAATTTATCCATTATACTCTTCACTTATATTATGCAAAGGAGATCAGAATGGGACCTCAAAATGCTCGAGGTATTAAGAAAGTCAGGAAGTACCATCTCTTATCTCTTCTTCGCTGCAGAGTTATGAGAGGAAGTATGTCCTGTAGGCCTTGATAGGTTACCATACGAGTGATTGGTGAAGGTAGTACAACACAATAAATCAGGTCATCATACATACATACATACATACATGTGGTGACCATGACATTCACATGTTTCAATCTTTGGGACATCGCAAGGTCACGGCATTCCATGGGACACGCGTGAAATGTGTAGCAGAAACAATGGGAGCCTCCTGAACAGCCCAGTACGCATGGAGGGAGAGAATTATCATTTAATTATGACTGATTACTGGAGATTTTTCTTATAAAGGATTACTTACCTCCTCTAATGTATCAGGATCTATGGACATTGTGTCGGCCTTCGAATATCCAGCTAGTCTAATCTAATTAGAATCTTCGACATACCAACGCGAAATTACTCTGTTTCAGAAAACATATTTGCTAACATGCGCATATAGTGTAGGATTGTCGATGCCGAAAGTGTTTGCCCAAACTAGACAAGTGAATCAATTCTTATCATCTCAAACCGCCAAATATACCGTCGAGAGTGTTCGGAACGGTATGCTTATTGACTTTGGTGTCAGTTTCGCTGATCCGTGATTAAAGGTGTAAGAATATCGATCGTCTATACGACTACCATTCCAATTCCGTAATACACCTACACGTAATTATTGGCACATCTATAATGTATAATCTTCCTGATTTGTCCACGGAACCGCAGTCCAGTAACAGTAATACCTGGCAAACCAGTTCATAATATAGCATTGCGTCTTCGCCGGTAGGAAATATGAATAATGCACCCATCAAAATTACACTTTGTAATTCTGTGTATAACACTAACGGCTCTCTTGACAACCTAGCAGCGGTAAAAGTTTATCTTGAATTGTGTTGTCTTTGGTTATACGAGGGCGGCTCAGGCTATTGTGGTACATCTGAGAACACAAAAGTCAGTGTATGGTGATCTGAAGATACTACTAATAATGCGTAGTATCCATAAGTCGATAAGTCATCACTCGGTAACCTCATATCTAGTTATCTAAAAAACACCGAGGATTTTCTTGCCAAATTATCACAAATCAACGTTCCTCCGACTGTTCTTCTAGTCACTATGGATATTGAATCAGTGTATACCAATATTGATATAGATGGTGGAATACGTTCGATCAAAAACGCTTTTCAACAGTTTCCCGATCCTAAAAGACCAGATGACGAAATTCTTGAACTTTTGGAACTTTGTCTTAAAGGAAACGATTTTGAGTTTATTGGAGAAATCTATCAACTGGTCAGTGGATGTGCTATGGGGAAAAGGTTTAGTCCAAACTTCGCATCTATTTACGTAGCTCAGTGGGAAGAAGAGGCTTTAAGGAAATGCGACAAACAACCTCTCTTGTATCTTCGTTTTCTGGACGATATTTTTCTTCTTTAGAATCACCCTAGAGAAGATCTCGGGCCATTTATTGACATTCTGAACAGCCATGACCCCAATATAAAATTAGAAGCAGTAGTTCACGAATCCTCTATTGATTATTTGGATGTCACAGTCTACAAAGGTCCCGGGTTTACCAATACTGGATATTTAGATTACAAGGTATTTTTCAAACCTACCGACACACATGAACTTCTCCATGCGAAGTCGTTTCATCCTCCTCATATGTTTAAGGGTATAATCAAATCACAAATCATCCGATTTCACCGGAATTCTAGCAATCTCCAAAATTTCAATCACTCTTGTTCAGTATTATTCCAAGCATTGAAGCCTAGAGGCTATTCAGCTCGTTTCCTGCGTCGAATCAAATCGAACACCCTCCGAGAGATCACCACACAACACTCAGATGACACCCGTAGGTCTGAACCCGTTAGGATCAAACATAATCGCCCCAACGTCGGCGATGGTCAAACTCAAAAATGCCTAAAAGACCGATGTAAACTTGATGCGGTCATCGCGACTCGAACGTACTTCAAAAGTGAACAAACGAGAAACAACTATCAACTACGAGACCATCTCACCTGTGACTCGGTGAACGTAATATATGTATGTATTCTAATTAATACCATATTTACCTTTCAGAGTTTTATCTGCTTACGCAGGTATCTTTTGTGGACAGATTATTTCTTTATGCTTTAGCTAAGTTGAACATGCTTTAGTTAAGTCGTACATGCTTTAGTATAGTAACATTTTAGTCTAGCTTTTTAGTGCTTAGCATTAACACCATATTTACCTTTCAGGTTTTATCTGCTTACGCGGGTATTTCTGTTGACAAATTGCTTGAACACGCTTTAGTACAGTTACATGTGTGTTTAGCATTCCTATATAGTGCTTATCATAGTGCTGGTGAATATCACACTGTATAGTATATGTAGTTACTGTTTATAGTATAGTATACTTTAGTCACATATTTTAGGTCTACTCCCTACTAACCGTTTCTTCCTTTTCCAGACTTTAATCACTTTCAACTCTCTTCTAAATTAATTTTGTTCTACCCCACAATTTCGGCTGCATCTCTAAATTATTCAGACCAAAATGGCCAGGAATTACGGCCCTAGAAACAAAGGACAGACATTTCGTAGACAACGTCGGTCCAACCATTCGGCCCCCCAAAACACCGACAATCAGACATTTTCGGAATTTTCTCGTCTGGTCAAGGTATTGTATCAGGTATTACAGTGCCTGCATCACATTGGTTTACTAGAGGAGCATTTGGCTAAAGACTCCCTCCCCAAATCACTTATACGAAGAGTTGAGGATATGAACAGCTTCTTCAAACCAGCTCAGCGAGACTCTGACTTTGATTTCGGCATTGGACTGATAAACCAAAATTGGGCAACTAAAAGTCTACAGGAGCTGGTTAAACATTACAAAAATTGTCTTCAAAAACTGAAGTCACAGGTTATTTCGGCCAAATCTTCTAAAGACCTGGACTTCGACCGTGCTATTTCTAACGCCTTAAAATGGGGAAAACAAAATCATAAAGCCAAATTAACAGAAACCACTATCTCGGCCTTTCGGAAATTTATTTCGGACCTCGACCCCTCGGTGTCGGAGAATCGTTCGGGTAGAGTTCGTCAGCCACCTACCACTCCTCCGGCATCTCGGCCTTCTACATGTACACGGCCTCCGTCTCCGCCTGTTATTTCATCAGCATTGCCAACCTCGCCCAGTTTGACACATGCTGCCAGGTCGCATTCCCCATCTCCCCGTTTTCTACATCCTCCTACTTATAACCTTCCTTCGGTCTCATCCACCCCCACTCGATTATCTAACTCTCTTCAGACTAATCGCCCTTCCAACTTGTCATCTAACACATCTAATCTAACTAACCCGGGTGTCTCTAGTACTAACTCCTATGCTGACACCGCAAGATCACCCCCAACGGCCGGTTTTCGTACACCATATCGCCGTATTCAAAATTCAAAATTCTACCAATTCAGGCACAATGCTTCTGATAGACAAGGAAAAATGAACTGGCGCCTCCCAAAAGTCACCAAAGATGTCCTTCTTTGGGGTGCTTCGAATCTTTCTCGGATCAATCTAGAACCACACCCTGATGTTCAGGTCGAATGTTATCCTGGTGCCCAGTTCAAACATTTTCGGAATATGGCTAGCCATTATCGCCACGGGTCTTCCCAGCCCAAAAAAATTCTACTAAACATTGGAGTAAATAACAAACAACTTGAGCCACCATTTGCCAAACAAGAAATGAGTTTAATGATGAGTTCGATCCGAAAAGCTTTCCCCCGCGCAAAATTGTATTTTATCGAACTCCAAGTTTCGGACCTTCTACCAGCCAGTGAATGCCATTGTATAGAATCTCTAAACAAAAATGCTGAGCACATTAGGCATTTGGAAATTATCAAGAAAATTGACCCTGAATTCTTTTCTGTCGGCGACGACAACATTCACTGGACTGAAGATACAGCAAACTATCTGTGTAAACACTGGCTCCATACAATAGATTTAAACTAAATTTGGGAGAGGGCACGTGCCGCCCTAATTTTGGCTTAGGAACTAGCATAGTTAACCTAACCAATAATCTTGTACTAACCAAATCTGATCAATCCCTTCTCAGCCACGGTCTCTCTTTTGTGCCTACTCCTAAACCCAGCACAGGCATGGATGCACATATGGAGACCAAGGGATACGAAATTATCATACCTTTCAAAAATAAACTTCACTTGGCTGATCGCTATAGAAACTCTGTCGGAGAAAAAGAACCCTTCACGGCTAATTCCGGGTATATCCCCGAGAACGTCGATCCTGAAATTCCAAAAGCTGTAGATAATCTTTCAACTAGAGTTCAGGCTTTATTAGAAAGTGGTAGGTTTGGAAATTACCAAAATTTGTCTATTTCGGAACGCCGCTCCTTATCTAAATTACGTCACAATAGAAACATAGTCCTTAAGCCTGCAGACAAAGGCTCTGCCACTGTTATCTTGTCAAGAGAAAACTACATTAAAAAAGCCCAGCGTCTGCTCAATAATCCTAGGCATTACAAAAAACTAAACAAAGAAATATGACCTCAAAATTATGTCAGATTTCTTCAAATTTTGGTCCAATTAAAAGAAAAACAAATTATTTCCGACAAACAGTTAGAGTATCTGGCCCCTAAGAAACATGAAGCAAAAATGAGACATTTTTACATTTTGCCGAAGATCCACAAGCCGATTGAAAAATGGACTGATGAGTTTACCCCGCCGGGCCGACCTATTGTTTCTGATTTGTGGGTCGGACTCCTACCACATTTCCGAATTTATTGACTATCACCTCAAACCAATTGCTAACCGGCACCCTAGTTATCTAAAAAACACCGAGGATTTTCTTGCCAAATTATCACAAATCAACGTTCCTCCGAATGCTCTTCTAGTCACTATGGATATTGAATCAATGTATACCAATATTGATATAGATGGTGGAATACGTTCGATCAAAAACGCTTTTCAACAGTTTCCCGATCCTAAAAGACCAGATGACGAAATTCTTGAACTTTTGGAACTTAGTCTTAAAGGAAACGATTAGGAGTTTAATGGAGAAATCTATCAACAGGTCAGTGGATGTGCTATGGGGAAAAGGTTTAGTCCAAACTTCGCATCTATTTACGTAGGTCAGTGGGAAGAAGAGGCTTCAAGGAAATGCGACAAACAACCCCTCTTGTATCTTCGTTTTCTGGACGATATTTTTCTTCTTTGGAATCACCCTAGAGAAGATCTCGGGCCATTTATTGACATTCTGAACAGCCATGACCCCAATATAAAATTAGAAGCAGTAGTTCACGAATCCTCTATTGATTATTTGGATGTCACAGTCTACAAAGGTCCCGGGTTTACCAATACTGGATATTTAGATTACAAGGTATTTTTCAAACCTACCGACACACATGAACTTCTCCATGCGAAGTCGTTTCATCCTCCTCATATGTTTAAGGGTATAATCAAATCACAAATCATCCGATTTCACCGGAATTCTAGCAATCTCCAAAATTTCAATCAGTCTTGTTCAGTATTATTCCAAGCATTGAAGCCTAGAGGCTATTCAGCTCGTTTCCTGCGTCGAATCAAATCGAACACCCTCCGAGAGATCACCACACAACACTCAGATGACACCCGTAGGTCTGAACCCGTTAGGATCAAACATAATCGCCCCAACGTCGGCGATGGTCAAACTCAAAAATGCCTAAAAGATCGATGTAAACTTGATGCATTCATCGCGACTCGAACGTACTTCAAAAGTGAACAAACGAGAAACAAATATCAACTACGAAACCATCTCACCTGTGACTCGGTGAACGTAATACATGTATATCTCATTACGTGCAAAAAGTGTCTTAAACAGTATATCGGCGAAACAAAAAGGGCATTTAGGGAACGAGCCACGCGTCATCAATCTGATATTTTTCTCGAAAACGACGGTCCGGTTAACGACCATTTCAATCTCCCAGGACACATCCTCCAGGAACATTTTGAGATCATGCCTATTGAACAAATCCCCACTCTCGCCACACAGGAAGAAACTGACGACCTGAGAGCGATACGCGAGACATTTTGGATCAAAACTTTACAAACACGATATCCTTTCGGCATGAATATCGATCCAGGTAAACAGTCTAAACGGGAGATAATACCTTTTGTGATTCCCTATAGCAGGCGATATGTTGAAGCCGCTCGTATGCTAAAGGAGGAATATCAGAATCTTCAACCTAAACTGAGGCAGCCACTCAATCTGAAGCCAATCATAGCTTACAGAAAGAATAAGAGTTTACGCGACTTACTCGTCCGAAGTCAACTATATCCTCTAACACAGGTTGGTGACTGAAATTTACGATTTACTGCCATGGCATAAGCTAAACTATAGCAGCCTTTTAAAACCATCAGAAACTTGTCTCTAGGAACGATTTTTAAGGAAATGAGTTTTGTTTAATACATCCCTGTGCCAGTGCCTACATACTCACATAAAATACATACATGCCAGTTCCAGGCTCCTAAATTGTTTCTATAAAACCCAGCATTGTCTATTTCGCACAACACCGTCGGAACATGTCTGTTATCTCGGATAGGTACTCAATATCTCATATCAATGCTGTATGTACAGTGATTGTTTTGATTATTTTAGTAACTGCGTGATCACAGGATATTTTGCTATCCAACCCATGTTTTAACAATGCACATGATCTCTCTTTGAATCATGACCGGTTCACTGGAGATTTGTTAAGTGAACAATAGTCTCACGGTAAACAATTAACGGTTGAAGTTTCTCTTACTGATTACAATGACATGGTCTAGTCAAAACACTAATCATTGTGGATGTGGACCATTGATCCCATGCCCACCTGCTGACAAAACCGTTGTAGAAGCAAGTGGTGCCAACAATTTTGTATTTAGGATGCTTATAGAGTGACTTTCAACTGGGATTATCTTAAGTCAACTTTTATCAAGATATTGTTATTAAAATAATTGTATTTGAGAAACATGCGTCACTGCCTAATCACAACATGGAACCCTGGTGTACACAAGCTTTGTCTCTTGAGGATATAAAATGGGAACATTTTCCGTGAGTTTTCAGACTTGTTTTTTGGTTACTGAAGACGGGCACCCATACCCGAAAATATTCTAGCCAGCGACGGTATAAACTTTGGCCTGACTGTAAGATTACTTTTATGCTTCTAATTAATACCATATTTACCTTTCAGAGTTTTATCTGCTTACGCAGGTATCTTTTGTGGACAGATTATTTCTTTATGCTTTAGTTAAGTTGAACATGCTTTAGTTAAGTCGTACATGCTTTAGTATAGTTACAAGCGTCTAGTCCGTCATTCATAATCCAGCCGTCGTCCATTAGAGAATATCCGCGTCCATAATCCAAAGACCTATTCCATTTTCCATATAACAGTATTAGCACCAAATT
>JAVTVY010013831.1:0-52866 GCA_036873755.1 Hanleya hanleyi | reverse complement strand
AGACCTCACACGACGCATTCGGTCCACGGATGGCCCATCTCTACCCCAAACACTTTCCTTCGCACCCCCATTAGACCCACTTTGGGTACTACACCTACTAATGACGTCAACAATGACATCACAGATGACATGGACATCCCTCAAGTCGTAGTCTACACCACGAGAGCTTCACTTTGTCATCTCACACGATACATTCGAACCATGGATGGTCCATCTCTATCTCAAACACCTTCCTTCGCACCACCCAAAATGCCCACTTTGGGTACTACTACTGCTGACGTCAGCAATGACGTCACATATGACATGGACATCCCTCAAGTCGTGGTTTACATCACCAGAGATTCACTTTGACACCTAACACTACGCATTCGGACCACGGATGGTCCCTCAAACACACCCCACGCACCCTCAAAATTGCTGCTTTCTATACTACTCGTTTCCTCTTTTTCACCATTTAGTCTGAAAAATGATATATTTTGAACTCATAATTACATCTGCTGATTACACAGCTTGTTACAGTTAGAAACATCGTGGTGGTTTATTTCAAGAACCTTACTTTGACGATATTCTGTATTTTAGCCTACATTTAAAGTATAAACGTCAAAAAGACGTCACTGTGACGTCACACTAGTGAATTTTTTTTGCAGCCACAGATTTTTCAAGAGAGTGACCCTAGGGGATCCTCTGGTGAAAAAATCATGCTTTTGTCACTTAGGTAAATATAATTTCACTAAGCCACCTCACTATGTAGGCACCGTCGTGATATGACTGAAACAAGGTTAAAAACGACGTTAATCCGTACTACTCACTCACTCATTCACTCTAATTAAATGCGCAAAACATGAAGGTTGTTGAAAATTATTCTTTATTATTATTGCTCTCGACACAAAGGAGATAAAGAAAGGGAAAACACGTCGCTGTCGATTGGTATCAATTCATGAATAATAGTTTCTTCCAGTTTTTTAACAATAGGTAATATTAAGACCCGCAATTAAGACCCGCAAACCTAAGAACGCTCATACAAAGAGAATACAAAAGAAAAAAAATTCGAATAATTATCACAGTGCTTGTCCGTTGTCTGTAGATAGCATCGTAAGTAACCTCGCAAGTAACCTCGCCAGCAACCAGTTCCCCAAATGTTGGAACAACTCTAATATATTACCCATTTATATAAAAAAACTAGATCAACATCTTCCTTCTAACTATCGTCCCATATCGTTGCTTAGTTGTTTGTCAAAGATACTGGAAATAATGGTGTTCAAACATATCTATAATTATTTTATAACGCACAACCTATTTTACAAGTACCAGGCTGGTTTTCTTCTAGGTCACTCAACAGTTGATTGAAATCCACCACAGTGTATGTAAAGCCTTAGATGCAGGCACTAATTCGTGCATGGTGTTTTGCGACATATCTAAAGCTTTTGATACCGTATGGCACAAGGGACTACTCTTTAAATTACAACAATATGGAGTAGAAGGTGATTTATTGAACTGGTTGAAATGTTACCTTGGAGGAAGATCGTCCAAAGTTGTTTTGGGTAAGATATTTTCAAATTCACAAAGTGTTAATGCCGGAGTTCCACAAGGTTCTGTGTTGGGTCCCTTGTTGTTTTTGATATACATTAATGACATAGCGGATAAGCTTATTAGTTTGACCAGATTTTTCGTTGACGATTCCTGCATACAATTTTCATCACTCAATATTTGCGATATCGGAAATGTATTGAATCAGGATTTACTCCCTTTATTAGAATGGTCGAAACAATGGCTGCTACATTTCAATGCTTTGAAAACAATCCTACTTCTATTTTCTATGAAAAATCTACCACGACAGCCCGCCATTTATTTTGATAATAATCTTCTACATGTCTCAACAATCACCGCCATCTCGGGATAATCATGGAAAACGATGACAAATGGAGCGATCGCATCAATAGTGTTATAAAGTCTACCTCCAGACGCATATAGGGATTATGAGGAAACTTAAATATCGGCTTGATAGACAGGCTTTATGGTAAATTTATGTATCGTTTGTCAGGCCCGTCCTGGAATACGGCTCCGTGATCTGGGATGGTTGTACACAGGAAGAAGCTGACAAACTTGAAAAACTTCAACTTGCTGCTGCAAGAATAGTTACTGGCCTCCCGGCCTATGCCTCCAGGGAATCCCTTCTATCCGATTGGGAAACTCTAGCAATCGGACGTCAAAATGCAAAGTTGAAATTAATGTATTTAATACATAATGGAGAAAGCCCAGATTATATATTCAACTTAGTTACTCCACTATTTGGACAAAAAACTCCGTATAATCTGAGAAACGATGCCAATTATGTGACCTCTAGAACTCGGTTAAGTATTCTAAAAAAGCATTTATTCCATCGACAATGCATGGAATAACATTGATAAATGACATAACAAACAAACCATCAGTCACTGCTTTTTACCATTCAATAACTCGCGTTCGTCGTCCACCTAGATTTACTCTAGCGGGTGCAAGAAAACTCAATATCACACAAACCCAGTTGCGGCACCGTTGCAGCCAACTGAACAAGGGCGTCAGAAGCGGTACGGCAGGTACGGCCCCGCTTTTGTGCTTAAAAAAAACAAAAAAATAAAAAACGCAGAAAGAAAGAAGGAAACACAAAATAAAAAGGAAGGTTGGAGAAGGAGAAGAATTTGATCGGTCCAGAGCGCCAGTGAAATTGTTCGGGGCTCTGAGCACCGACTAGCCATCTTGAGACAATTTTGATCGTGGAAAGTAACATGTATGTTCATAGCCCCAACCCCCCAATAATTTTGCCGTAAGTACTCTATTCTCCGGGTAATTCCTTGAAAGTAACTATAATGACGGACGGGGTAGAGTCTTTTTCTAACATTTTTTTTCTTCTTTTTGCGTCCCCTTGTTCACGAAATAATTCATTGTTAGCAGTTATCCCGTTATAATAAGTACGAGCGCCATCTGTATTATTGCAGAGGTATAGCTAACGCCGCTATATCTATACTTTTAAATTATTAATTTAGACGGCGCTACTTCTGGAATGAATTAAGAATTATATCGGTTACGTCTACACAATGTATCTAGATTACTTTACTATGCATATATTTTCTAATCCAGCATCGCAGAAAACCGCCATCGATTGCTTTTTCATGGTAAAAGGATAAGGAATGAGCTAAAAAAATACACTTCAGTGCAGAGATTTTATTCGCCAGAAATCGCCCAGAACGCGCCTCCAGCCATCCAGACCCCAGGAGCTTCCGGGGCGTAGGCGGCCCCTGGACCCCCGCCTAAAGTGCTATGATAGTATTCCCCCAGCCCTAATCCAGAATTGCTTTCGCCGGCCCTGCCTCGTAAGGCCGTACCACTTTGAATTTGCTTCCGACCCCCCTGCTGAATGCCGACTTAACACGGAGAAATTTATCAAATACTGCAAGCTGCAGCTGCGGAGAACCAAGCGTGTTATACAATCATATAAGGGGCGAAATGCACGTCAACCTACCTCCAAATTATACACTCCACCACTTGCTCTGGTGGATCACCGTTGGGTATATTTACAGTTCAAATATCCTCTTGTTCGTGTAACAGATGCATCGTCGGCTGTTCTTGTTCAATCAGAAACTGCCATTTGGTGTTGCGTCGTCTGTCTTCAGTCATGCTCGCTCTTGTCCGTTACACGTATTCTATGCTGCTCTTGTCTAATTTGAAGACGCCATTTGGTGATGCGTCAGTCTTCTGTCATGTTCGCTCTTGTCCGTTAAAGGTACTCCTAATCGTCGTCGGGCAGTCCAGGATACTGTTAAGGCAACATGTCCTGAATCATTTTGCATGACCTCGACGCGCTGTAGTGCCATATCCTCTTCTTGATGACGTTTGATCTTTATGATAGATCTATGCGTCTTGTCACATTTCATTTCAAGCGGCTGTAGGCTATACGGTGCATAGACAGCCGTGATTGTGATAGATAGATAGATAGTCATGCACAATCCCAACAGTTTGGCTCTTCCTCACTCAGGCTTCCATGGGACGTAGCCTGACTATCGGGAAGCGAGTTGTTTGTTTGAGTGGACAGACTGTCTTCATAGCCATGTATACTCTTCTGGTATCGCATAATATCGTGGCTTCGCACTCGGGACATGTACATCCGATGTTGACGGTTGAACGTCAACTGTGCACGTCTTTGAGATACGCTTGCTTTTATGGAAGTAACAGAGCAACGCACGCCAACGCCAAGCTTAACGCTTCAACGTCCCAAGTGTAATAGCTCAGAATCTCTGATGGGTCTATCCCATGGAGTTTGGACTAATTCATCGAAATGGTATACAGCATTGTTGTACGCTAAAGCACAAGCCTATTGAACTTGGCAACATAATGAAAAATATCCTTATAACGACGTTAACTCTCCAGAAACCAAAATGTTGCAGCTAGAGACTTAATGTGAGATAGAATATTGTTGAGTGGTAATTACAAGCCTATCGAATAAGAGCACATTGCGATGATCTTTGTGGTTACGAAGACAGTATAATGATGATAAATGATTATAATAATCACGACGTTACCAGAATAGAAGCCAACTTTTTCCAGATCGAATCAACGTATTCTCTTCCAATTTGGTAAGTGATTAACTTTCTGCAAGACGTTGGTTTGGATTGTGTTCGGCGCCACATTAATTTTTTGTTTCCGGACAATGTAATCAAAATGGCTCAAACGATTCTTCTTAGATTTGGTATGCCCATACCCTAATTCCATCAAAGTTTCTTTGAGTTGTTTCGTCCCCAGGCGCCCACAGGTGGTGCCACCTGAGTTTATCTCAGTCAATAAAATCAGAACGACCCAACAGATTCCTTTCAAATCGATACCTTGCCACAGGATGTTGCTTTGGAGTATGTTTCGTTCACATAAACACAGGTGGTACCCTGTCTGTCCCAAATTTGTTTCCAGATAATATTGAGACTCGCCGGATTCTTTTCAAAATTTACATTTTCAAAAAAAATACAATTATTATATTCCCTCCAGTTAATGGACCATCGTCATACTATGATTCAGTAAGCTATGTACACGTTAATATAGAAAACGGCAATGGTAATGACAGAATAGTGAAGCAACAATAGCAACAAAAGACTCTCTGAAGAAAAAATATGTCCTTTCCTATCAGTGCGGCAAAACAGTTGACACTGCCGCATTGCTTTGAGCGGAATTACCTATTCCAAGATTCTTTTTACCAGTTAGTCTTCAGTTAGTCCCATTGTCTTTTAACTTTTCCTTTAAAACTATTCCATGGGAGCCGCCAGAATTTCTTGAGAGGGAGTCGTTTTCTATGCTTACGTATTAGAAAGTCTAGTGCTGTAGTCTTCAACATAGGAAAATAAAATATGGTTGTGGGTTGAGAGGGGGACGTTCGCACCCAACGGCCTCATCTAGCGACCCTCTAGTTAATAAACGCTCGCTGCGCTCCAGATGTTATACGATAGCAAAGTAAAGTATGAAATGGGACGATTTTATGCCACATTTTTTCTGGAGGTGTTTGTTTGAAAGATGAAAACACGTGCCATCCTTGCAAACATCGCCATTTACGAATTAAAAAGCGGGTCAGCTAAGACAGTCACGTGGTTCAGGGGAATTTGGTCTTCACACACAAACCAATTTCTAAGTTCACACTCAAGTGGTACTTCAAAATCTGAACGTAGAAATTGGCTTGTGTGTGAATATGAAGATGTCTACTAGAAAGAGTAAACCATTGAGAAAGCTCGCCTTATTTCAAAATGGCGCGTGTCGAAAGACATTTCTATAGTAAGCCGGAATTTGATTGGCGGCCTAAAACGTCCTTTCTATGCTGATTGGTTTGCTAAACATGACCTCATTATCATTAATCCGCTGGGATGAGTGTACGGGTACAAACTGTGGTATCTGTGTGTGGTGGCTCTATGAATTACAATGGTAGTTGGAGATGTGGCATTGTGGGAAGAAAGTAAACATGTACATTTTCTAATACGTTTACGAGGTTTTTTCCGGAATGATATATATAAGACTCGCCATATTTTCATATCGGAATTATCTATAAGCAGCAAGTCAAACCTATTAGATTGGTGCACGTGGATTTCGATATACATTTCCTAGAAGCAAGTAACAGACGCACACTGGCCCGATCCTATTTCTGACTTGTTGGACGGTGCCTGTTACCAAAAAAACTTCTACCAAATAATCCTTTCAGTAATAAAAACCATTCCCCATGCCATGAAACTAATGTTTGCTTTCTCCTTTCCCCTTCTGAACAGATAATACCACGCAATATACTGGAACAACTGCACCGTTTACCGGGAGTGATTTTGACGCTAGTACCAGCCGTTTAACGACAGCGGATGACAATAAGACTTCGTCCCAGTTTGCGACAGCAGAGCCTGATTGGACAACAGGACGAAACATGCCCAACCAAAATATTACCGATCCCAAAGAAGAATCAGGTATTATTTGCGCGATATACCGGTACGTATGGCCATGCACAGTGTCGGCTTGCTCTGTAGAAGCCCTTAACATCCCAATGGCACTGAACATCCCTAGACTTGCTTTAGGTCCACAATGTGAACACCCCTTGGCACAACTTTGCATGGCCAAACTGATTTCATAGGTGTGTTTTCGGTTCAGACAAAGACACATGTTCTAGCCATGAGAGGTGCGAAGCAACGTCATTGCTCACGTGCCATCGGGTCTAGGGTAGGCATCGGGTAATAATATACCGCAAAAATTGGGGAAAAAGTAACCATTGAGGCTTTCAAAATACTGTTGTTTGTTTTGGAGATAAATAAGTATTTGCAAACAGAAGTCATCGCCTGTAAAACTCCGTGAATAAAACAATACAGCCTTGCCAACGTTAAGAAATGTTTCGTTGCCTAGCTTCAGCGTAACGTCACATGGACAATGACGTCGTTGTGCGACTTTTGCGGTTAGAGAGCTCCAACGCGGGACTCTCCTATTGTTGGTGGGCTCAGCGGTTTGTCCAGAATGTGGCAGGATGGTTTAAACTTACCTAGTCTGGGCTTTTTGAGACCTGTTGTTTCTTACCCCTTGAGCTAAGGGGTTAAAATTATACCATACTACACTATACTCTTCGATCCTGTTTCTGACGTGCTGGACGGTGCCTGTTGCCGAAGAAACTTCTAAAAATATTCCTTTTAGTGATATGAAACATTCACCATGACATGAAACTAATGTTTGCTTTCACTTTTTTTTTCCTGAACAGATGCTACCACGCAATATACTGGAACAACTGCAACGTTTACCGGGAGTAATTTTGACGCTAGTACCAACCGTTTAACGACAGTGGATGACAATAAGACTCCGTCCCAGTTTGCGACAGCAGAGCCTAATAGGACAACAGGGCGGAATATGCCCAACCAAAATATTACCGATCCCACAAAAAAATCAGGTATTATTTGCGCGACATACCGATACTTATGGCCATGCGCAGTCTCGGCTTGCTCTGTAGAAACCCTTAACATCGCAATCGCACTTAACATCGTCATTCGATGTTAAGGGTCGACCCACCGTGTCTTAGTATCGCAATGTCTGCTGAAAGATTTCAACGTTATTTTAAAGATCGAAGTATGAGGAATCGGGAAATCAATCTGGTCGATTGAGAAGCGATTGTCGTATTCAGTGACAACAACAACAAGTGCCACGTATCTTTAAGCCATCCGTCAACAATATGTCAGGCGTCCAAATGATGTCATAAAAACGGTCATCTTGCTTTTATTTTTAGATGTTTCGATATCCCACGAGGCAGCAAAAATATCAGGCATCGCGTTGCGAGGCTGTGGTACTGTACGCCTGTTGGCAGCCATAGTGTAAACCGACGGCCAATCCAACATCTATTTTCGGTGGCTGAGAAGACGCACTCGTCAATATCATACTTGTAGACCCGCTTTGGGGTCCATATGGAAATAGCGACAGCCACATGACGGCGAATGGTCCAATTTGTGAAAAGTAACACGCACAGCCATATAATAAATCGTTTTATTTAACCATTCATTCAACGCCGATGTTTGCAATTGAGATATGACCGGCCGACTAATTTTGGCCTCTGTCCGACAGTACTTTCGACAGCGGTACCAGCCAAAAACAATGAGACTCCAACCTATTATACTACATCAGAGCAAGGTCGGATAACAGAACAGAATACGGCATTTCTAAATATAACCCATCCTGCGACAGAATCAGTTAGACTTTTCTTAAGTGCAAAATCTACCGGTACGTAGCTATTGTATTCACTATACCGCAAAAATCGGAAAATAAGTGTCATTGTGGCTTTCAAAATACTGAAAATCCGAACAATTTTGAAGATGTTGTTTTGGCGTTAAATAGGTATGTGCAAACAGAAGTCATCGCCTATAAAACTCCGTGAATAATATAATACAGCCTTGCCAACGTTAAGAAATGGTTCGTTGCCTAGCTTAAACGTAACGTAACATGGGCGTCGTTTCGCGCCTTTTGCGGTTAGAGAGCTCCAACTCGGGAATCTCATATTGTTGGTGAGCTCAGCGTTGTGTCCAGAACGTGGTAGGATGGCTTAACCTTACGAGCTTGAGCTTTTGGGGACCTGGTTTTTTTTTTCTTACTCCTTGAGCTAGGACGTTGAAACTATACCATGCCACACTATACTTTTCGATCAAGCTCTACCGGAAAATGTAAAAAATCCAGGATGGCCGCATTGATGACGTCATAGTGACGTCATTTTTGGTTGGTCGATTTTTCGAATTTTTTATTCATGTGTTATAAAAATGGGTTAAAAATGGGTTAATGCATGGGTTAATTAGTAAATAATAATCTGATGCGAAATCAAATAGTTTTTTGCCCGCTTTTCCTCGAAGAAAAGCAGGAATTTTGAAGAAATATGACGAAAACATCACTTTCCTGATACCGCACATGGCCGCCATTTTTAATTTACCCATGATCTTCTGTTTGGGGGGGGGGGTTATGCAAATAGACTCGGAATGACCCCAATATGATATACTGCACAAGGTCACGGGGTGTCCGCCCTCAATGTTTTGTCGTTCCGGAGGTAGGGTAGAAAGTTTTGTAGGGAGCCCCCAAGTCTAGTAGGGTTAAAGTTTGGTAGGGAGCCCCCAGGCCTGGCAAGGTAGAAAGTTTGGTAGGGAGCCCCCAGGCCTGGTAGGGTAGAAAGTTTGGTAGGGAGCCCCCAGGCCTGGTAGGGTAGAAAGTTTGGTAGGGAGCCTCCAGGACTGGTAGGGTAGAAAGTTTGGTAGGGAGCCCCAGGCCTGGTAGGGTATAAAGTTTGGTACGGAGCCCCCAGGCCTGGTAGGGTAGAAAGTTTGTTAGGGAGCCCCCAGGCCTAGGCCTAGTAGGGTAGAAAGTTTGGTAGGGAGCCCCCATGCCTGGTAGGGTAGAAAGTTTGTTAGGGAGTCCCCAGGCTATAGGGTTAAGTCATGAAGGTAGAGTCATGACGATAGAGTGACGACCGTATACACAAAAGAGAGTTGCCAACGGAAAATGAATGAATCAATTTGTGGCATTCACCACAGTTATATGGATAATCCAAGCTGACCCCTTAACAAAGGTCATAAGGGGTCATTTCAGAAATCCAGGCAGGTACAACATCATTGTTGGTGTTCGAGCAGAGTTTGGGGGGCAATTATGCAAGGTGTGAAATTGAAGCCCCTGAATATCCGAGTCTCATTTTGGTAGATTTCAATCAAACCCATTAGTTTGAACCAGAATCCATCACCTCAGGTCTTCAGATTTTAAATCAGCGGATTAGGATCATGTAGTGTCCTAATGAAACTTGTTTCTGTAAAATATGACGGTATCCAGATCCCGAAATCCGTCGATCAATGGCGTTTGGCGCCAATAATTGAAGTTAATGAAAGAAATGCAACACGATACAGTCGGGGCCAGTCGTTCACAGTAATAGAGACAACGCGAAGCATATAAATAACCTATGGATGTTTTTCAAATAAATGGAATCTATATTTCTTTCACTTTCAGCTGGTGGTTTCACAATCCAACCAATTTGCCGAAATGTCCCCCGGAAACTCACGAAGGAAGAATCGGATGCCTTCATGTCGGAAATTCTCGACAACCTCGAACTGAAAAAGAACGAAACATCCCACAACAGGCGGAAATACTTCAGTGCCCCTGACAATCGACCAAGCGCACAAAGGATTGGCTACTTTGGAGCCCTTTTGTTAACATTGTCAGTTGGATTAGTTGTCTTGGCGGACATCACACGATCGATACTCTGGCTCAAAGAAATGTTACAACGCTAAAACCACACCCACCCAATCGGTGAAAATGTGTATGCCATGTGCAGCAGAAAATTGCGACTGATCATATATACCCTTGATTTTTAACTATATGCCGTATAACTATAGTTCAAATATTTTCAAACTGGGAAGACATTATGTAATTATAAATTTCAACTGTAGACTAATTATAAATGTCACCTGTAGACTAATTTGATTACCCATCAGCCTACGTTTTTCAGTTGAAATGTTACATGTATAATGTACTATGATATAATGCTTAACCATTTAGTGAGGACTGCGCATAGCATCAAGGTCATAGGCCATGCACTCTCCTCTTCAAACAAATACGAACATAAAATATATATATTTATAAAATATATGCATCAATAATACAAACACTATTCACAATATATATATTTTAGAAATTATTCCGCAATGTATTTAATCATGTTAATATTGATTGTCAGTACTTTTATCCAGTATTATTCATTACTCCATGTGTATTTATAGATAGTAATTTACATGTTGATATATACATAACATTGTTCATTTTTATGTTTATGTATATATACACATTCAATAATTCATATCAATACAATAAATCTATGAAAATTTTGACGAAGACGAAAAATTGGCTGTTTAAATTCCTCGTTATAGTGTCAGTCGGATTCAATCTGTGGATGATTTCCTGTCGTCACTAATCTCCCTGACGAGGTTATGAAAATTTGGTCAACTTGATCGAAGAATGGTTATATTTGTGTCGCAATCAAGGTCCGATGAGCCACGTAATAATATGTTGGTTAAGTAGTTTGGACAGTCACTGATTAGTATGGAGTATTGAACTCCAGGACATAGTATATCTGTAATGGATGTGAACATCTGCTTCCCAGGGATGGCAAATAGGAGGCAAAATAGAAAATATTGGCACGGATCCTCTGATGGAGCATCACATCACGTACAAATAGAACTTTGTATTATATTCTACCTTGAGAGCTGACCGTTGCTGATTGCATTGCGTATATAATCGACGAGTAACAAGTACATGTAAATGTGTTGTACACGTCATGGAGTATGCTGAACTTTTAACTTATTTTACTAAAATCATCTTCATTTTATCAAGGCCAATTTCTACGTTCCCACTTCGAACTTCTCTTGATATATCTGGCCCCCTTCAATGTTCAAAGAACTTATGAATAGACACGAGACGTCACTGACCTCGAAACCATTTGAATTTCGAAATGTGTCATATAAGAGCGTTATTGATTGGCTGACCTATATATTGGGCCAACACAGGCACCATATTAGGAGGAATGACGCCGCTACAATCGGTGTGTAGGTTCTGATTTGTTCTTCTCTCGCTCGTAGGTGAAATTTACACCTCGGATTTTGAACACTGGAGGTAGTCAGATACATCAAGGCAGGTTCCAAGTGGGGACGTAGAAACTGTCTTGATACAATGAAGATGACTTAAGTGGACACAGTGACGTTGTGCTTCAGAGTTCAGGTTGTAGAGAGTTCCACTCTTTGAATGTTTGAGCGAAGAACGAGGTCTGAAAGGAGATAACCGTGGCTATATGGACATAGAATCGTTTTTCGTTGGGGAAGGGGGACGGGGGAGGGGGAGGGGAGCTCGAGTGGCTTGTTCAGTTACTTGCTGGTACTGTGTCTAATGCATATATTACATGCCTGTTATCTTTTCAACCTAAGTACGATCAATTCCAATAAATGAACAAGTTCATTAGCTCATCGTTTCCATTAACTGATCATGCCCATTAACTTATAAGTTCCATTAACTAATCGACTTCTTTAATTGATCGGTTCTATTAACTGATCGGTTCCAGAAACTGATCATATCCATTAACTGATCAGTACCATAACTGATCAGTACCATTAACAGATCAAGTACATTAACTGACCGGTTCGAGTAATGGATCAATTTCATTAACTGTCCAGTTCCATTAACTGATCAGGTCCATTAATTTATCAGGTCCATTAACTGATCAGTTCTATGCTATAGAGTTATCAATTCTTTTTGTAAATAATTTTTGATGATGACAGGAATGGACTGGTCGAAACTTTCTTCAATTATCGGAGTATCATCTGCATTATTTTATGTCAAGCGGATTAGTGGATCTACTGAAATATGATCATGACGATACATTTATTCATTGTTCATTCGTTCATTTACACTTAAAGAATGGCACGTCTCGCGAAAATAAAAGTCCGTTGAGGATCTGGGAGATTTGTTTACTCATATTAAAGTAGTTTTGTATATTCGTCGATAAATTGACCGATCTTATTCCAGTACACGTATGTGTAAATATCTTCGTAATCTAATTAATCACTTCACCTGGATGATGTCAATAAGGTTATCGAACTTGACGGATCACCATAGTTATTTTGTCTAACGTCATCATTTATTGAAGAAGTGTCCCGTCGGAAAACGTCCTGGTTGTGTCGCCTGTAAGTACAGCTAGGAAAACCTACGCCGTGTCTTGCTAGATTGTTGATAGAAAAGTAGACAAGCGTGCAGTCTGGAAACGTTAAACCCATGAATGACACGTAACTGACATGAATGCCAATAAATCACTCTTGAGAAATAGAGGGAGGATAGTATATTGATAACAACGAAATAGGCAACCACCTCGCTGGGGGTCTAATAACACCCCAGCCACCAGTCAGATTTTTGGACCGGATTCGGGGCCTTCGCGCACATCGCCGGAAGTGACATCATATATAGTAAAATAGATGTTTAACGAAAATTTTGATTACTTTTCAAGTCTGCATAATACCTCCGTTGACCTAGCGTTAAAAAGAATTATCTGGAGATAATTTTTCCTGTTTATCTGGACAGAGCATATGAAAAGTAGTTCGCTCATGTGCAACACTAAAGGAGTCGTTTGGTCGGATTCAAACTGAACCGTGCGTTGGTTGGTTTCCCTATACGTCATAGCAACGTAGTAAAGGTCAACTTCCGCTATTGGAGGCAGGGATGTTATTGGAGCCTGCGAAATGGAGCATGCGCTGTGGGGAGGTTGCGAAATAGGTTGTGGGTGATCCTGACATCGATATCTACATTAATGACAGCCTAAATCAGCAAATTGCCATCACCAGACTGTCTTCTCCACTGCATAATCGTCCACTACATGTAAACGACAAGACGAAATATTCAAGATTAGGTTATAGAAAATAGTTCAGTTGATCTGTTTACGAAATGGAGGTTGCGGGGGATCAACAATTTGCATCCTCTTCCGATTGCAGGTGTTGAGAAGTAAACTGAGTAAGAAATTCAGCGTCACAGGCAACCACCTCACTGTAATATTGTAATATCCCAGGCCAGCCGCCAGTCAGATTTTCGGACAGGATCCCCGCCCAAGCAGCACACCGCCGGAAGTGACATCGCATATAGTAAAAGCGATATTTGCTGAACATTCCGATTACTTCTCATTTCTGCATAATACCTCTGTTGACCTAGCGTTAGATAGAATGATCTACACGTAAAGATAATTATCCCCGTATATATTGGCAGAGCTTACGAAAAGTAGTTCGCTCATGTGCAAAACAGATGGAGTTGTTCGGTCGGATTCAAACTGAACCGTGTATTCGTGAGTTTTCTCCCTATACGTCATAGCCATGTCATAAAGATCATCGTCCGCTATTGGGTCAGGGGTAAAATAGAGTGAGCTTGTGCACGGAGCATGTTCTGTGGGGAGGTTGCTTCAGAGGGCGTTATCTCCCAGATTGATAGAGAAATGATCTGCGATTGGCCGAAGTCTTGGTCGGTGACATTTCATTATGATATCAATTACCCCAATCTGACGTGAGACAAATCTTATCCACAAATAATCAATATACAGAAATATATTTGCATTCCTTATGTTCCTCATGGTCATGACCTTCTGAATTGTAAACCTTACTATCAAATAATTTAGATACCCGGATCCACGTATACATGCATGCCACTTATTACAAATACTCGTCAAACCATTGTTATATAAAAGACAGTAAGACTGTATTGTCTTGTGTGTGATAACAATTCGTCGGAGGAATACTTTGAATTCCCGCTGATGGAAAACGGATCAGCAATATATCTTGCATGAAGTTACACGTAAGGACGTAGCACGGTTTATTGAGGATCCGTCCCCCAAATGTGATGCCAACATGAACTTTCAAGTAGCAGAACATAGTATTCTGTTGTATGCCATGATCGACTATCGGGTCTGGATCTTAGAGTTCTGGTACAACAGTATTGTTTGTGTACCTTTACCGACTGCTAGACGAAAGCTTCGCATGTATTATGTACGTAATCCTACTGGAGATCGATACCTACCAATTTAAATGAGTAATTTGCGGGAAAATTCATCTAGATTCATATAGATATTCATATGGTTGGGTATGAGGTGAACATCGGAGAAAAATGTATTGCTTGAAGACGGTGTTCTGTAAGAATTGTATAGACTACACTGTTATAAATTACAGTTATTTCACAGTAAATGTATTTTGGAGATTACAGTATATTTAATCGTAAACACGTTGATCTGTAAACTGAACTGTGACATTTCAGTTGACATCAACTGGAATGGGTACAGTTCCCCCCCCCCCCCCCACGAAACTTTTTGCGCAATATCCGGAACGACAAAAAATTGAGAGCTTACACTCCATGACTTAAAATTTTATCATATTGGGGTCATTTTGAGCATATTTGCATAACCCCCCCCCCCCCGAGTAGAGGATCATGGGTAAATTCAAAATGGCGGCCACGTGGGGTATCAGAAAAATTATGTTTTCGTCATTTTTCTAAAAATTCTACTTTTCCGCGGTGCACAGTCGACAAAAGCTATTTTATTTCAAATCACATTAATATTTACTAATTTATCACGCAGTTTTTGTGGAGAAATTAAATAAATGAAAAATTCGAATAATCTGACGAAAATCGACCAAAAATATTGTTTTTGAACATGACGTCACTGTGACGTTATCAAAGCAACCATCTTGGATTTTTTCCCCAAGTTTTAACCCCCTAGCTCACTGGGTAAGAAAAATAATTAGGGTGGGGGAGGGGGGGTGGCGAAATGGCTCCTCCCCGGGCCTGGACAGGTCCCTAAAAGCCCAAACCAGATAGGAAAGTATCTAAAGTGAGCTCCGTGACAAAGTACAATTAATAAAATATGTCCAAAACAAAAATGTGAGTAAACTGTTGCACTACCGACTCAATTAAAAAAAAGATACTAAAACTTATACTAGTCGATAACGTGGACAGTGACATATTAGGCAGGTCCGGTAGAAAAGCCCATATGATTGTTGAGCAATTAAGACTGTAGCTTAATATTTGGCATACACCCAACGATCAATTAGTTTGATCAGATATAAATAGTAAACAATTCAATGTCAGACCTCAGTCACTGATAAAGTCCAGCGCTGTTTAGTGAAACATTACTTTCTCGACCTACGAGAGGTAATGAGATATGGCGTCTGAAATTCTAGCATGGATTGACAATCCACGCATCTTTAGGTTACTCCAATGTAGTCTGATTTTCTATCATTGCATCAACGAGATGCGTGATAATTTAGTGACTGATAGGGAGGGTGTCAACCTGACTGGCGAACTGAGTTTCACCCTACCCCATTGTCCACCCACATTAATCTTCCTCTGGGTGTACTCCAGTCTGTCCATTTTAATTATCGTCCACCTTGGACCTTGTGGAAAACAACGGTTGGGCCCCGCATATATTTTCTTTTTTTCGAGATATCTACATTAGGTTGGCTCTATATAGAACAAATTTGGTTCTTTGCGACGATAGGCGAGTGGGCCCAAAGATACAACCAAAACGAAGAACCAAATTGGAACGAAGCAAAGAACCAAATTTGGTTTGGTTGTATGAATTAGTTCTATTTTTGGTTCCACATGGAATCGAACTGAAGAGCCAGATGGTGTTTGCTCAATGATTTTGTTCTATATTGGGAACCTAACGAAACACCCAATACTATGCATAATAATAGTCTTTATTTATACTCGATTTACAAACTCTTGGGCCGAGGCCTTTCTTCCAGATGGTCGAGATATATTAATATATAGAGATATATACAGATAAAATAAGAATTAAAATTTGTGATATCCGGTACATCAGTAAGCATGTGATACAAAAAATTCAAAAAAGTGAGACCATAACGAGAGTAAATAGGTCTACCCCCAAAATGTCTTCTCTCGCTGACTTTGAATGAAGACAAAGAGGTCAGACTTGTAATCTCAACAAGCAGTTGGCTCCATACTTTGGAACCGTCATACATGAAACTCCGTTTTGAAATATCAGTTGTATGTCTTGGTATGTACAGGTTATTAGACGAAATGGATCTTGTATATACAATCGGCTTAGAAATGTTCCTCACAAGTCAGCCGCATTCTAGGAACCGACGTACAGCAACAGGCGTTTAAGAGCCCGTCAATGGCCAACAGGTTTAGTTGTGTACAACGAATATATCGACCGAAGAAATGACCAGGTGGCAGGTGTCCGGAAATGTTCGAAGCACTAGATGGTATAAGAGCATCGCTCTGAAATCAGGTGGAGTGCCAACAATGCGTATTTTCTTGAAGGCCCCGCCATAACACACGCGAGAAGAACGCCGGATGGAAAGCAAAAATGTTGCGCATGTGATTTTTATGTTTTCATCGACTAACTGCTGCATGGGTTGATCGATGCTCATGGGATGCAATAGATAATAACAAACTTCACGAGTTAGAAACAAACTGAGGATATATTCATCTGAGTAGCCAGAAACGTTCCGATCAAGCCATGATCAGGCATGTACAATCGGCCTTACCCGATTAACTCACGAACAAGCGCTGGATGAGCGCAAAGATCTCCGTCGAGGCAACAGGGTCCGTAGGGGGAATACATCACTGAATAACATAGGCTCAATTTTGCATTTGTTGGACGTTAATTTCACCAATGGTAATTAACCTGGGATTGAGTGTTCCCCACTAGCATGTCCAGCCAGGGATGTGGAAGTCACATTCCCAGCAAATAATTTTTATCTGATTTGACGTGCTTGAAATATTGGGGTGTGGAATAGAGTATATTGATGGAAAACCTGGAATACTGCTTGAGACAATGGGCCCCATCCCACCCCCGCCTCCCCCTGAGAGGACGCCCCCTCCCAAATCAACACGTTAGCGGCAGAAATGAGACCCTGTGGGCCTAGTTGTACCAACTTGCTTGTGATTTTGTGCTGTAGGCCCTACACATCAACACTTCATATTTTGTATGTATACTATAGCATCATCATTGAGAGAATCCTCTACAAAACACACCTGATTTTACCGACACTCCGTTCTGATCTGTCTCAGCATCATGTGATGAGGATTCAATGCGCTCGGTATAATTTTGTATACTGGTGTTACAGGTCACCTTCACCATACTGTATCAATGACCATGGACTTGTACATTTAACACATTCATATTGAATGGTGATAGCTGATGAGAATATTGCCCATATGGAACAAATGGCTGGATTTCAGCAAATAAAAAGTTCATGTTAATCATAAACAACATACAATTAATAATACTATCAAATAATTATGTTTATTCCTTGTCGACATCAATATATTACAGACAATATTATGACTGAATCATGGTAACAGATATTCAACAGTATATATGTCTACAATAAACTGAAGGAGACCCATGATGCTTATTATATTATGTTGTAAAACTTCACTTGCTAATCTCGATTATGTTGCTTATTGGGAAAATAAATGAAGTTATGAAAATAAATTTAGTATGATTGCCCATTGTCCTCAAATTAGAAATATCTTCAGCAGCAAATCATAACAATATATAACACCATGGTATTGTTGTAATATCACCCAGGTATTTATCTTTGGTTAAGAATGTAATGAGATACATATACCTGTTCTTTTTGTTATTCTGTATGCAGTTCATTCTGTATGTATTTTATATATGTACATATACTAGAAGTGGAATTAAAATTTGAATAAAATAATCAGAATATGTTCGGTTTTTACCTCTACACTCATTCAAGTCCTCACCTGGTCAAGTGAGATAATTGATAGGTTCAAGAATATTTTTTAATGCAGTGTATTGAAATGTTAGTTGACATGTACGCTGCTTGGGGATGAACCTTTGAAATGGGAATTGGGACAGAGACACATGTGGTTTCGTTTGACAAACAATAAACTGTGACTTGATGCTTCATTACAATGCTGGTTCTAAGCTTAGACGGACAAAATCCCAAGAAGGACCAATACATATAGCAGGAAAGTGTTAGTTTCACTTCCGAATCCTTTCTACGTTTTTACTTCACTTGAGAATCAAGTTCTCAAAAGCCTCGATATGATGTATTCGATATTTCCTTTCGAAATCCATGTGAATATTCAGAACATTAAGAGGAGTTAAAAAGAAAGTAATTCACCTATTCAGCCTGTCGGGCAATGTTCGTACCCGGAATGTATCGGACTATGGGACAGGTTAGCCCTACCATTGGTTGACATTCAAATAAAGTGCTAGTGGTTGAATATCGGTGAGTGAGTCCAAAATATTGTCTGTAAATTTCAGGCGAATCTTCCACGTAATTAACGCTCGCTGGCAATATTTAAGGCCAATTAAATTCCGGTATTGTCTTCACCGCGGAACTAGTGAAATCGGGTACCCCGGGTCGGCCTTGTTTCATTGAAAATAGTAAATAAATAGTGAATAACACCATGTTTTCATATCGTTTAAGTGATCACTGACATATTGTGATGAAACATAATGTCCGAGAATTATTGGTCTGATGTCAGTAAAGTAGAGATCTAATGAAATCATGTCATTTAACATTGCGAGCCATAGTTCGAAAAATTACCTCATTCCAACTAACACCTATAATCGTTTTTCGCCATTATTTCCCGATGATACATGTTCAACTGCATGTTTCGTTCGAACCATTCAGCTTTGACGCAAGATGTGTTGTTTGCAAACATTTTCTGATCACCTGAGGCTCTTTTGGGGGTCTCGGCTATCGAGTTGGTAACGTACGTTATAAAGTACGCCCAAGCTCTTTGAAATCCAAGAAATGATGCTTTATGCAGCTAATAATGAATACTCTACGTATCGGGGGCTCATGATGAGAGATAGCGCTGAATATTTCGGTCATATTATATCTCATAATACCCAGAAACATTCTCATATCTATCAGATCTGCATGAATGGGGAATTATGCGATAATTCGCCTTTCGTCTAAAGACGGAAAATTGTACAATTTGGGAGAATGTAGAGTTCGGTTCCGATTTGGCGGTGGAGTTACACACCAATTAAACGGTCACTGAGCAATTTCCCATCAATTCTACCATAAAATTGAATAACTGTTATCCTTCTTGCTCTCTCAGCTCGGTATAATAGATACAAACATATAGTCCGAGGGTCCTATGACCCTTCACGCCAGACGACCGATAACTTCTAAGGGACTGTCTGCCTATGGTCAGAGTTTTGTCTCATACAAAAAAAAAACGCCACAAATTTGAAAAAAATTACAAAGTAATTTCAAGCGTGATATATTATCGATATCACGGAGAAATGGTAGTCATTTTGTAGAGTTCAGTTTGTTCTACACGTTACAAAAAAGGAAAATTTATGCAGAATTAGTCATTGATTTTTGACAAGCTCCAAAGTAGACGACTAATTAAAATGGACAGACTTTAGTGTCAATTCTTGTAATTCGAACATCCTCTAACCCTTTTGACACAATCTATGGGCAATCTGTCAGAAAGCAACGGTCCTTGTGGTGGAAGGATTCGGACTTCAGCTCGTGGTGCGGTTCGATCAATCATTCCATTGATCGATGCCATGTAGTTATGTGCGGTACGGTGTTGTGATAAGCTGGGCCGTCAGATTGACATCAGTTTCATTTCGTTTACGAACATGACAGGTTCATCATCAAGAGTGTGCTCAAATATCTGCTGTTTATATTAATTTTGAAGACTGTGGTAGTACCTGAAGATAGAAAAAAGTCTAGTCGATATCATGAAATCTGTCCATTTAAAACAACGAACCTGTGGCTGGTTGGAGAAAAGGAGACAGGTGTTTTACCTTGGGTCACTGATTTCCTGGTTGATTCTTCTGGGACATGGTAAGTTTTGATTTATTTAGTGTAGGCAGTACCCTGCAAAGGATGAAAAATAAGCTTCGTGCCTTCGCTGGTCTAGTTTTATCCAAAACTAACAAGACACACAGCGCATGGATACTGTCTGCAAGGTAGGGTGTGTAGTCAACTAATTGCTGATTTTCAATATCTTGTGTGCAGACAGAAATTTGTGCTGGATACTCATCTTGCTAGCTTGACACGCCATTGAATATTTCCAGTCATTTGTATTGTTTTGGCATGCATTTATTTTTCCATTTTATCAGAATTTGAATTTCCCGTGTGCAAAATTCACAGCATTATATCAGACAGAGTAAAAATCAAAAGTCTCTCTGCTGCATGTAGTACCCAACTCACTCCTGGTGACCGATGGTGTTGTCTATTCTTCCAACTAGTTCCAAAACTAGATATAAACCCTTATACATTTCCGCTGCCATGCAGTTTTGTACAATGGTTAATATGTACCGTAGTGCTATTACCATGGACCATGAGGCTTATCCTAATGAACCTTTTGGCAACTTTAACCCTACCAAGCCTGGGGCGGGGCCATTACTCCCCTCAGATGGGATATCAGAAAAGTGATGTTTTCGTCATTTTTCTGCAAAATTCCTCCTATTCTACCAGGAAAAGTTGCCAAAAGCTATTCTATTTCACATCTGATTATTACTTACTAATCTATTATGCAGTTTTTGCGAAGGAAACACATGAATACAATATTCGAAAATCTGGCTGAAAAATCGCCCCAAAAATGGCATTTTCTTGACGTCATCCAAGGCGACCATCTTGTAGTTTTTTCATGTTCTAGTAAAGCTTGACCCAAGAATATAGTGTGGTAATTTTCTACCCCCTAGCTCACGGCGTAAGACAAAAATATTTAGTGGATGCCCCCCCCCCCCCCACCCCAAACCCCCCACCCACCGCCCCACCCCACCTCTCCCTCCCAGGCCTGGACAGGCCCCGAATCGGTCGGTTAAGTTAAAAATATGTCAGATATCAGTAATTACGAGGTATTGCTTAAACAAAGAAAAACAAAAATCAAATACCCAGGCGAAGCTTGGCGCGAGTCACGTGTAACTCTGTTCACTTTGTTTGAGATTGATATCGGTAACAAACAGACCGGATGTGGATCAACGGCGTCTCCATTCAAAAAAAAAATGTCGATCGGAGAGATATACCGTAGAAGCTTGGCTGTACGTGTAGGCAGTATACATTCACGGGCATACAAAAGGACACAGGCGATTCATATTGGGCGTGTAAGAGAATGAAACAAAAACAAGGAAACAACCACGAGGTCCAATGTAAAGAACTACTACTACTACTACTGCACTTCGGGTGCTCTCTATTCACCGAATGATTTGTATAGATAGTCGTACTTGTGAAAAGACTTTTTTATTTTTTTATTCTTTTTCTGTTTATCTTTAGTTAACTGTTTCAAGCTATATTGCTTGTACGTCTATGAATTGAACAAAGAAACGTATTATGGAACAGAAATAAAGCATTGTTTTGATGAGCCGCAAAATCCGTATGTGAAGCGGCCCGAAATGAACCATTACCGCCACAATAACCATTGTTGTGTGATTTGTTGACGCAAGTGTACGATGACACATGTCGTATTAGTATATGCGATAAATATTGAGCTATTTACACAGTAACAGTGAAACAGCTTCATATATGCATTAAATTCCTTTTTTTTTTTACGGTAACGATTCCTTAGTAACGCACAGACACTACCGTACTTTTACTACGAACCTGTTAATAATCAAATAATTGCGTATATATATACGGTATATATTTTTTTTATTGTAAACATATGATATCCAGTTTTTAGCCGCCACCCAGAGAGCTTACAGCCCAGCACAGACGCTAGTGTTTTTAACACCTGGTTGTGGATATTCTGACACCGGCGATTTTGGATCCAAAAACTTTGTTATCCGCAAACCGTTCTCCCAGCAATGTCAGAGTTTGTAACCTCCTAAACTGTCCGTGTAACCATGGATTTTACACGGACAATGTAAAATCCATGGTGTAACACCCTCTGACCGCACTGGGTCGAGATACGCGGCGCGCATGCGCATTTAATTTTCATCGATTTTGATCAATACAGGAAGCGTGTATCTACATACCAGAGATGGAGTTTGCATCCAGTATATTTTAGAGAAGAATAAATAAATTAGATGTTCAACGATTTGACAACAGCACAGAATTCAGCGTCTTCTTCACCTGTGACATCTTGAGCCAACTCCGCTCCATTTAGAAACGGACGATGCTGATTGGTCGAGAGTCATGCACACAAAAGCTGCGCGCCACGATTTTAACCACAGTGCAATCAGATGGTATATCTGACAGTAGGAGGTATACAATCTGATGCCATGAGTATGTCACAAAATGTAGATACAAAAAATTTCAATGCCGTTCTTTCTCGACTTCTCGCTTTACGGCAATGTCACATGATATGATCGTGCCATATTCAATATCATATTCACGACTTCCAATCCGATGCTGATTGGTTAATGCAGATGGCGATCTGCTGCCAAATGATGTTACTCGCACACGAGAGTTTGGAACACCGAGTCGTAGTTTTTTCTCCAAACATAAAATAGACGGAAATTTTTGATCCAGGTTCAAGCCTCAGGAAAGTCCGATTTTTTTCTTCATACACAAGAAAATGTCTCGGATTTTCGGACACCGGTGTCAGAATATCCACAAACTAGAATTTAAAAACTCCCGTGTGTACTGGGCTTGAGATGTCACGACTAGAGATCGGAAGACGGCAACGAGAACAATGATTTGGCGACTGTTCTTGGCCGACACGCCGTGTTATCTTATTATCTTTCCTTGATAACATACTTCCTATTTTATTATTGCTATTCGCACACAGGGGAATTTTATAGATATAACAACTTCTATGTTGACTCTGGAGCTGATGTTTCGTTGGAGTTACTTCCAATCTCTTCAAAGCTAATGTACAAAAGTTTGTTTGTTTGAAATTATAGTTTAAGGGTCGCTTTCCGTACAGATTTCGCGGGCCGTCAACGCAATGCTTTATTTATATTCACAGTACATTTCTTAGTTAAGTTGAGATCTTTAAAAGCTCTATATTTTAAAATAAGTAATAAAAAGAGAGCAAAGAGAGATATTAAAAAAAAGAACCGAGTGGAGAGTATTGTCTATATACAAGTTCGTCGGTCTAATTTATCGATCAGGATGAAGTGATAAATATATGTTAACTTCATTGCACGTGTTTTCACATGGTGGATTCTTTCCACTCGGCATGGTCTCGTATTAAAATGTAGGATATAGTGACTCGACCCGCACGGGTTGGAATCCATATCGGCATCCATGTTTAGTCCAAGCACGCCGAAACTCCGAGCAGCGCATGTCAGCTGTGGGACTTCCGTTGCCATGAAGATCGAAACGAGATGCAAAGCCAGGAGAAACCCCTCAAATTAGACGAGATCTGTCGAGGGTAGAATCAATGGAACATTCAATTCATTTAGATAAATATTGCTCCTCCCGGTGAGGGAGAAATCCAGCGTGGACTATGTGAGCGGACAAACATCCTATAGTACGTGCGGTGCCACAAGTCCGGCGGATCACGGTTTAGAGCTGAAGGCTGTAATATTCCTCCGCCATTAATGCACGGGGTCAGATGAGCTTGACGGAATCCGCAGAGCGGTCCCGAATGGGATTCCTTGGTGATTGTACACCTCTCGTACACACAAATCCATCCTGGGGGAAAAATGGCAGAACTAAGCAAGGTCTCCAGAAATATGTGCCTGAAACAATGATTGGAGTGTTTATCAGGATACAAGATGACAGGCTACGTCCGATTTTGTGTGAAAGTCAAAGAATCATATTTTGTTAAACATTCGTCAGTTTGACAGGATCTCAGGGGCATCGCTTCTGGATTGTTTCGGGTTTAGTATTCTCTATCTGGACGTTCCTGGGTCGATGTCACTTGGGGCGCTGTCATTCTTATTTTCGTCTTACGAGAGCTGTTTCTGGTCTGTGTTTCTTAGTATGGGTAAATATGGAAGTTAAGCGGAATTGTACCGTTATATTTTGAAATATCATCATTACACTGATAGACACTCTCGTGCTCTCGGTCACACTTGATAAACAACAATAATTAAATAAATAAGTAAATAAATATGTAGATGAACATAAGAATGGGTAGATAGGTAAATATACGCAACGATGCATGGCGGGTCAGCAGAATCCATATTGTTTGACGGCCATAGAGTACAGGTAGGCCAATGGGACAGACTGCCTTCAGAATCGAGGTACATGTATCTCCGCTATCACCATTACCTATATTTCATGCCTAATATTTTCACCTCTGACGCTTTGGCCCTGATACTATGTTATTATGCGTTCATTTATTGATTGAAATTGTAGTTTAAGGGCCGCTTCCCATACGGATTTCGCGGCCCATCAACTCAATGTTTTATTTAAATTTCACGGTACATTTCTTTGTTAATTTGAGATCTTTTGCAGCGCTAGATATTAAAATAAATAATTAAATAATGAATAACAATAACGATGAGGAAATATAAATACTAGTAGAGAAGAGTCGCTATGTACAAGTCGTTAAGTCTGTAATTGGTTTTTATACTGGAAAATATTTATTATAATCGCGTTGATGATTCCTTTGTCTCGGTACCCCAATAGTACGCACAAAGCCGTCCAGAAAAAACTGGGAGAACCAGGGCGTTTTCAGGATTCGTCGAGACGACTTCCCTAACGACGCCCTTGGGAACAGGGTGGGTCCTTCCAGAAATCTGTGCCTGTAACAATTGCTTGGAGTGTGTAGTGGGGTACAGAACGGCAGGTCTACGTCCTATATTACGTGAAAGTCAAAGGATCATATTCTGTGTTGAGGTGTCCGTTCGGTAACATTTAAGTGGTAGCGTGTCCGGTGTGGTCTAGGGTCGAGTATTCTGGTTCTGGGTGTTCTTGCTATGCGGCGTTGTCACTCAAGGCGCTGTAGGTATTCTTGTAATCGTCATCCGTCTTCTGTTTCAGGTCTTGTCCAACTCGTCTGTGGTCTTCGGTGTGCCTGTATCATATGAAATAGAAGGCTTGTAGTCATTCTTGTTTTCTATTGTTTTTCGATGCAATAATTTGATATATCTTCCTCCCAACAACAGGCACGCCCCGAATGTCAGTCACATAATATGAATAGCAATATATAATTAAGACAGCAAATAGATAAACAAATGAATAAATAACTAAACATTTCGATAGATTCAGTACTAGGTGAATACACAAATAAACGGCACTGTATTATTTCTGTATGCATTATCGTTTGATGGCCATAAGGAATTTGTAGGACAATGAGATAGACGGCCCTCAATATCAAGGTAACTCCGCCATCACCATTTCCTATATTTTATGTCGAATACCGCTCGCTATATGCGATTTGGCCGTGCTAATGTTGTCATGAATTCAATTAGATTTGGCCATCGTTTGTTTTGTAGGACAGTGGAACAGACGGCCCTCAATATCAAGGTAACTCCGTTGTTGCCATGCCTATTTTATTTCTAAATGTGTCTTTGACATTTTGGCCGGATGTTATGTATGGATAGTTTATTATGGCCATAATGTTTTGTATGGCTATGGTGCACACGGCCCTCAATATCAAGGTATCTCCGATGCAACCATACCATTTGTTTAAGTCAGAAGAATGATTTGGCCTCTATCAAATCGTGGCATAGTACTTGGTGTACTAGTAGTTGATTATGTGGAAAAAAAGAAAAAAAAGAAAAAAAAAAAAAGAATGCTGACTGCGCATGTACGGCGGTAGTATTATATACTGGAGTAATAACCAGCAGTTTTGATAAAATTTATCAAGGACTTGAATACCTGATTTCTAATGGGGGGCTTAGGGTTTAATAACGCTGGTAATTTAAGTTGGTCCTGAGGTTTTTATGGAACAATGTGACAGACGGCCCTCAGCTATCCCCGCTATCACCATTGTCTATATTTTAGCCGAAAATCTTCAGTTCTGACGTTCTAGCCGTGGTACCGTCTCATTGTGTTTAGTTATATTGTCCATAATTCTAGGAGGACAAAAAGACGACCTCAAAATCAAGGTATCTCCATTGTGGCAAAGCCTATTTTATCTCTAAACGTCTCAGTGACAAATTTGACCGGGTTTTGTATATGAACTCTTGTTGTGGCCATAGACTTTTGCAGAGATATGGTGAAGACGGCTCTCGAAATCAAGGAATTTCCGTTGTTACCATATCCTTTTTTAAGACAGAGGCATTTGACCTCTATTTTAGGAGCTATCAGATCGTGTCATATAATATTGTCACGAAAGCTAATCCAGTTTTGCTATTTATGTATTTTGATCCATCGGTGTAAATCTTCAATCTATTTATTCAGTTATAGTCGGGGTATTCTCGTGCTGCGGATTTGATGTAGTTTGAGCTTTCCTTCTTGGTCGTCATAACATTGAGTGATAGATCTACAGCTGAAACCGTCGTAATGCCAATAAGTCATTTTTGCTCTTGTACGTCTGTTACTTCTATATCTTCAACGTTATGTTCCTTAATGAGCTTTGTAACGATGTAGCCGAAAGGTGCAGAGTACTTTAACCATTTATTTTTTTCTTTTGTGAATTTAAAGCATATATTTTTTGGTCCAATAACTCGAATTTTTTCAACAAATTTTAGGGATTGTTTCTCTCGCCTAAGGCTAAGAGGTTTCTCATTGGATTCGACTAATAGGTTGAAAGTGATGATTTTTTTAAGGCACCATTTATTATATTAAGGTAGCGGGAGACCTAGCCATAGGTGATCCAGCTTTAAAATACTGATTTTTCGTTTTTTAAATATTATTCAACTATAGATTTCACTTTATCATTTAGAGAAAACGCGAACTTGGAGAAATTATTTATTTATGGTGAAAATGAGTGTTTAAAGTTGGCCAGTTATGAAATCTGCAGGTAGTACTCAATGAAACAGAGAATTAACACCTATCCGCGATCGCCCCAGCAGGTGTCTGAACAATGTATATTGTAGGCAGTCCTTGATCGGTGGTTAATTGCCTCTAATCCGGATCTTCCCACAAACAAATTAACAGGTTACACAGTACCCGCTATGTCATTTCCTGTACTTATTGTACTGTTATAATTTGTTTTGCTAATTTATCAAATTACAGACGCGACTTGTGTACGGTGAGGGTTTATTTGTTTTATGTAGCTAAACAAAACAAACCACTCATTGGTTTCCGTTTGACCTCCGTACAGCGCGCCATTTCGTATGTAAATGGCATATCATTCCTCATTGACTCACTTATCCACAGTATATCTGCAAGTCATACATTTTCATAACATTTACGAATCAACAAAGCCATGGGACGCAAGAAATATGTTTTCCGACCATTTGCCCAGAAATACCGAGTGGAGTTAGGTGCCAGGAACATAGGGTGTTCTTGGCTTGGTGAGGATGAATCATCTTCGAGTGGTGTTCCAGCTTTCAATGTTCAGTCAGCTGGGAACTATCGAGTCATCGATTCTTCTGAGTCTGACACCGATTCGGACAGCAGTGACAGCGAAGTAGAAGAAGAGACATCACCGAGAAGAATTTTGAGCGCATCTGCAAAGAAGCTATTACCTCTACTAGAAGATTCCAGCGACGACGATGACGACGGCAGAGATACAGCTACCGGATCGACGGGCAACGTGATATGGGGATTGAAGGAATTGGAGACGAGTTTACTTGACAGTGCCGTTGGTTCCAAATGTCTGATTGGAAAACTGTCACTGCAAGAGAAATCGAATTTTCTTGTCAGGATTTCCACGTCTGATCTTGTTTGCTGTAATCGACATTTCTAGTACACAAATGCTCTCCATTGTATCTGGTAATTCACAAAGACTAATCGCTTGATTCTTTACAGCGAGACGTCTATTCAAGTACTTGACATTTACTCAGAGCAGTGCACAACTCACGAGGTGTCAAAATGACAATCGTCGGCGAATCTTACTGGAAAATTTAGCAAAAAATCGTTTTTATTTCAGCTTTTTAATGACTTGGACACAAAAATCATTTAAAATGACAAATTTGCTGATTTGTTACTGAGTATTATCTGTCACTCTATGAAAAATTAATGAAGTTTAGGCTGTAAAATGAATAACGTCGCACAGATGTACTCGACTTCGGTTTTCTGCCGGTTTCTCCGTTTTGAATTTGGTATGGGCCTAGAGTTTTCAACTCTGATAACTTCCACACTTATCGGCCTAAAGTCTTGAAATTTTCAAATTTTATTTAGCATATATAGAACTAGTCGACTTTGCTTCAAATTTTCTACGTTCGTTTTAGTTTTTTAGATATTCACGTTTTACTAACTTTAGCATTTTTTTAAAAATAAACTTGAATAATATCACATCTATGACGCAATTATTAAAATTGTGGCACAGTTTACTAGTTCAGATAGCTAATAATATGTGCCTTGAATTCCAATAAATTTGCACCAAGCATGTATAAGTTATGTGCTGTGAAAAATTGGGTATACTTTTCGAAAATATTACTGTTCAAAGTTGTGTAAAGTATTTAGTCTTGAAAAAATTGCGAAATAATAATAATATCCAATTTCTCCACAAAAACAGCTTTCAGAAAATATATAATATGATAAAATTGGTCAACAGCTTGTCGAGTAATTAAGCAAGAAGATAAGAGGTGTATATTGAGCCTTTGGCTAGGTCTCCCGCTACCTTAAAGGCCGAGTATTGTATACTATCAATTCGTTTTAGTTGAATTCTGCTATCTGATTTATAAGCAAGGCAGCCGTGTCTATTTTCGAACCAACAAGTGATTGGTATAGCTTAAGGAAGCTAGTTTTCCTTGCTTTCCGGTTTGTTTCAGCTAGTCCTGCAATATGGTGCATGAAATTGGGATAATTGTGCACTTTGAGTTGAAAGCATGAAACTTGACACATTTAGAGTACTCGATCGGCTGATTAAAATTGGATATGGGCCCACTTCAAATTATTCCAAGATTGCCTCCAAATTCAAGATGGTCGCCATTGTAATGTAGAAATCAGAAGGAGCCCTCGATTTTTTTTCTACTCCAAAGGCTATAGAGGTTTGAAACTTTCTATGATATATCTTGGAGTCGAGCGCTATAGGAAAATGTAAAAAGTTCCAAGATGACTGCCTTAATGAAGTCACAGAGATGTCATATTTTAAACATGCTTTTTAGGGTCGATTTTTCTGTCAGATTTTTTTTATTTTGTTATTATGCTATTTTCTCCGGAAAACTACATAATAAATTAAGAAATACTTATTTTATGTGGATTAAAATAATTGTGGGCACTTTCATACGTTAAAAGGCAAATATTTGAAGGAAAAAAAGTTAACACAATCTTTTATTCACACCCTTATCAACTCCCATTTCGAATTGACTCATGTCAGGTAGGGTTAATATTATTCCCTTTATGATTAATTCATCGAACAAATTTCATTACTAGTTATCCATCTGTACCGTCTGCAGCAAAATGTGTGAGATTGGACTGCGAGTTACTAAAAACTCGAAACCGTACAACAAGCGGATCGGATTGATGTGTACAGAAACTCGATCTAGGCTTAATTTACAATGACACAAAACAGTGAAGAAGCCATAACGCGAACTTTTTACATCAGGCTATGTGAAGTCACTTAATACGTCAACCAGAAGATGGAACTAGTTCGACATGCACTTCAAGTGCGCATTTTCCCAGCAGGCACTTAACTTCCGGCTAACACCATAATTTTCAGATGGGTCGTTGCGCGAACTACAATAATCAAAACTTTAATGGGGGGGAAAAAAAATCGGAATTTTTTTAAACCATAATGGTGCACCTGTATTCATCAGTTGCACACGTAATCGATTTGTAATACACAGATTATAATCTACGAACATTTGCCGCTTGTTTTCTTGTTTCTGAAGTTACAGGACTATGAGAAGCTCCCCGTTTCCGGTCGTTGTCCTAGCTTCCGTCCTGACATGTTAAACTCCCTACTTCCGCTTTCTAAATAACATTATGGGGAAATGGTGGATGACATATTTTGCAGCCATTTTCTATCCCCAACTTTCCTATTAGCAACACGATATAAAGAAGAATTATTACTGCGATTCCAATTTTTCAGGTAGAATGACTTCCGCCATAACAACCAAGAGAACAGTGTTCACCTTGTACACACAGACAGTATCCTGGAACACTGCCAACAACGTGTGTAAGGAGAATGGAGGGAAACTTGCTATAATCAACACAGAAAACATCGAGAAAATCTTGTACCGTTTCAGTAATAACGAGTGGTTAATTGACTTGTGAGTATATTCGTCTTTCATCAGGGTATCTGAACATGAGATCATCGTGAGAAAAACGTGAGATCATTCATCTTTCATCAGGGTATCACGCACACTTGAGAACATAATGCAATTTAGCTGTAAACTCCTTATACTCTGATGTGTACTTCAATTTACAAAAGTTTCGTATACAGAGGTACCATTTTTTGCGTTCGACACGTTGTTGTTTTGGGGTATAAAGTTTGTTACCAGATATATTGCATGCCTGGTTAACACCTGTTGTTGTTCCGTTATTTTTCATGATTTCGATGCTAAATGTGTATTTATATTTAGCGCACCAGAGTGAAAACTGACGAGTTCCGTACAAATGCGATTTATTGCTTCAAATAGAAGTTAGGCATTGAGATACACATATCACGAATCGTAAGATTCTTGGTATGTGCTTTAGAATAGGTTAACCGGAAGACTAAGCTGTGAAGTCATGTGGCTCTGTCAGTAAACCTCTTCCCACTTCCCTTATATGTGTTGTAATTTTTACCTGTATATGGCTAGATTGTGCTGGTGGACGTTTCGTCCCCGAGGCCCGCCCCCTGTACTGACCTTTTCGTCTTTGATATATGTAGGCATTTGCGGGAAGTTGATGCTGGGTCGACATCGAGCCTTACAGACTAGTCTTTTGTGTTAAATGCCGTCATTTTCATCTGACGACGATACAGCTCAGCAATCTCCAGTGTACCATTTGTCAAAGCGAAACAGCTCACCAATTACCAATATACGAGTTGTCAGAGCATTTTCATCATAGCTATCTAGATTTGTATTTAATACCGCTTATGCCGGTGCTAGGGGCCGTGTGTGGCAACTCATCCAAGTTGCCACATGAACAGGTACAATAAAAGCGTACCTGAGATACAACACATATCACGAATCGTTAGATTCTTGGTATGTGCTTTAGAATAGGTTAATCGGAAGACTAAGCTGTGAAGTCATGTGGCTCTGTCAGTATGTCGGCACCTCTCCCCACTTCCCTTATATGTGTTGTAATCTTCACCTGTATATGGCGAGATTTTGCTGGTGGACGTTTCGTCCCCGAGCCCCGCCCCCTCTACAGACCTTTTGATCTTTGATATATGTTGGCATTTGTCGAAAGATAATGTACCGATACCATATAGGTAAAAAATGAAGTGTAGATTTGTCCCATTACGTTCCAGGTTAAACAGGTTCAGTTCGTCCCTGGAAAACTGACCTTCTTGTACTTTAGCCTGGAACTACACACTGATGTTTTTGATTAGCACTCCTCCCACTTCACGTGAAATGTACCAAACCACACTCATGACCAAATGATTTTTGAGAACGTAAACTGTCTTCTGAGACGAGCACTTTTCAACCGTCTGAGCTGGTCACGTGGGTATCGTCGTTTGATTGTATCCTGAACAGAACACAGGCTCGCGACTGTCACAATTTTTTCAGAAATTAATCGAGACTTACTAAGTTAGCGAAACACAATAAAAGTTAGTTATGATGTTATCCAGTAATAACACAACTGAGCATTTAATGCGGGATATGCCTTTGGCGGAAGTGACGTCATTTACTTCATTTTAACCTATACATGTACTCACAAACAGCTCCTGTATTCCGACATAATTCCAGTCTTGTGAATGACCACTCATCTTCAATATTGGATATTTTATTAGGATTTATTATTTCGGCCAGTGTATCTACACTTTTGATATTTAATTGATGCATTTTTTCAGATTAAACAGAAATATATCCTTCAAATTTGATAAAGGACAGGGTCAGAGGAGAAGGAAAACTGCAGGGTCGTAAAAGGAGAAGCTATATATACAAATTATCGGTCTTTATTGGGGTATGAGGGGAAGGGTGTTGTAGCAAACAGGTAGCTCACACTTCGGAAATCTTACGCATGAATCTGCTAATGGCAACTGCTGGTTTCTGTTTTATTCAGACAGGCCAGTAATTCGAACTACTGGATTGGACTTCACGATTCCAATATTCCCAACGGGGAGTTCGTCTGGACCGACCGATGTGAAAGCTTGGGGAATTACACAAATTGGAGAGTAAGCTTGGGAGAACCCGATTATCTGAATTCCGAATACTGTGTCGGTCAAGGATGGCTGAGTAGGGCATGGTATACAGGACTCTGTAGCGACAAACGGCAGTTTTTATGTGAGAATTTAAAGGGTATGTATATTCAATGATGAGAGAGAGAAGTGGGGGGGGGGAGCTATGTACCCCTAGGCATGGACCCGTGGTACATATATCGCGTATTTTTGAAATTTGCTACAGGCTTCCTTTTACGCACTTAGAGAGATTTGATTGTTTCGTTCGAAGTAATTATTTCTAAGACATTTCAGTTGGTAACCATTTAAATGAGGTAAAATGTAAATTAAATAAAACTGTATCCAGATGCTTTTCATCACGGTACAATTTCACATCCGGTTACATATGTATCGTTAAAATTTATTTCCTTTAATATTGAGTACACATGCTTGTGGCATATTCCGACGAGAGTTTTTGAGCAGATCTATTTCAAAATATGATTAACACTCTTATAAGCGTAGAATGGTGAAATGCTCCCTACCTTCACACCCTTCACCCCCAGTCAATTTCCTGTCCCCTTTCCTTGCGAGATCAAATTGGCACAAATAGAACACCATAGATAGACAAGTGTTCCAATTGAACGGATTGAAGAAGCAATCGAACATTGGAGTAAACATGCATTACGGCCTTCGAGTTAGAAGAGCTGTAATCTCTTGGAGTATTAGTAAAATGGAGTGTACAATGATGTAAGGTTGTGAGACGAGGGGAGATTTTGTTTAATGTCACATTCAAGATTATTTCACTCATATGGTGACAGCCAGTTTGGTTAGTGAAGAAAGCCGGAGTATCCGGAGAGAACCACCGCATGTCGTCAAGTAACTGGCAAATTATTACACATGCACCAGCAGGGCTCGAACCCGTGTGTGAGGCTAGTGGTTATCAGCGAAGCGCGTTAGACCACTCGGACACCGAGGGCCACTAGTGTGGGATGGTGTTTCAGTTAGGTGATACAGGGTAGGAGATATTAATCACCTGGGTGTAGCTGTACTTTTGTATATTTTGCGAATCTGACCAAAAAAACTACCAAAAATACCTCTTCGAAGAATGACGCCAGTGGAATAGGAAGCGTAAATCTCTTAAGGTTTCTGTGGTGGTGGGGAAATGGGGTGGAAATCAGGCAGATGACGTCACGGATGAAGTCACTTCCGGGCAGAGAGAGAGAGAGAGAGAGAGAGAGAGAGAGAGAGAGAGAGAGTAGTTGTGCAATATACTTTCCGTCTCGCGCTGTAGAAGACGATGGGAGGGGTCCGTCTCGCGCTGTAGAAGACGATGGGAGGGGTCTACAGGCCCATGGGTTGACTTTTGCTGAAAATTGATAATGACGCATGCGCAGTACGCAGGCAGATCAGGGTGGACGTGTTGGGGTCAAGGTGGAGCCATAGTGATCCAATTGGGTCGTGTAAGGTGTCATAGTGAAGCACTCGTGGGTGAGCGTCCAATTGGATGGGTGTGTGGCGGAAATACGGTTTATCTGCGCATGCACAGTAGAAAAAGGGCATTTGAATGGACTGTTTGGGGTAGAGATGGACCACCCGTGGTCCGATTGAGCCGCGTGAGATGTCATAGTGAAGCTGTCTTAGGGTAGCGTCGCAATAGACTAGTGTGTAGTCCGGTTTCATCATTCTGCGCATGCGCAGTCTGGGAGTAGTATAGAAAGCGGTATTTTGAAGGTGCACAGGGGTTTGTTTGGGTGATGGAAGGGTATTCTTGGTCATAATACAGTGTGTAGAGAGCTCTCGCGGTGTAGACCTCGACTTGAGGGACGTCATATGTGACATCATTGTTGACGTCATCAGTAGAAGTAGCAGCCAAAGCGGGAATTTTGGGGGGTGTGAAAGGACGTGTTTGGGCGATCGAGGGACCATTCTTGGTCCAAATGGACCGTGTGGGGTGTCATCTTATAGCTCTCGGCTTGTATACTACGATGTATATGTATTTTATTGGAAGTCACATCATGCTATGCATGCGCAGTTGGGCTGTAATAACGAAAGAGGGTATTTTGGGCGTGAGCAGTGACATGTTTGGGTAATCTAGGGACCATCTTTGATCCAAATGGACAGGTTGGGGTATCCTATTGAAGCTTTCGTGGGGTAGAGTCAGACTGGGGTGTCTTTTATTGGACGTCGCGTCAATCTGCACATGGGCAGTTGGGGTGTAGTATAGAAAAATGGGATTTGAATGGACGTTTTGGGTAGAGGGGTGAAGAGCTCTTGTGGTGTAGAATACGACTAAGTGGGAACACACACACATACACACACACGCGCGCACGCACAGGAGCTCTTGTAGTCGAAGCTCCAAGCTTGGAGCTTGAAGCTCTTGCAAGTCAGGTCGCCGTATGCATGTGCTTGTTGTGTTTGTGTGTGTGTGTTCTTATTCAAACCAGCGTTAGGGCGTCACTGCGTGAAGACTGGCGTTGGATGCGTTGAGGGAGATGTCGTGAGCGTTATGGCGATTTCCAAGGGGAGGTAATTCTACAATGTTACTCCAACCTATCATGTCCATCCCAATAACACCAGTATGCCTGAGTTAATGAGTTCTGGGAACATCTCCAAGGTCCACGAGTCACCCCTAAGGCTTAGTGAGTAGGGGTGTAGGTATGTCTTAGGTGTGCACCCGAGCGGCGCTGTACTTTCCCTACTACTGATGACGTCACCAAGGACATCCCTCAGTTCGTATTCTACACCACAAGAGCTCTCCATCCCACATGGTATATTTAGACCATGGATGGATCTCCCCGAACCCAAACTTCCACCTCAAATGCCCGCTTTCTATACTACTGCCAGATTGTGCATGTGCAGAATGATGAAAACGGATTACACACCAGTCCAATCTAACGCTAACCCGAGAGAGCTTCAAAATAAGACCCTACACGACTCATTCGGACTACAGATGGTCCACCTCTATCCCAAAACGTCCATTCGAAGCCCATCTTCTGTACTACACCCCAACTGCGCATGCGCAGATTGACGCAACTATTCAATAGAATACCCCAACCGGTCCATTTGGATCACAGATGGTCTCCTAATTACCCAAACATGTCGTTGCTTACGCCCAAAATGCCCTCCTTCGTAACTACAGCCCGACTGCGCATGCATGGCATGATGCGTCTTCCAATAAAATACATACTAGTCGTAGTCTACACCACGAGAGCTCCCCATTCTACATACTATATTTGGACCAAGAATACCCCTCCATCGCTCAAACAGACCCCTGCGCACCTCCAAAATTCCCGCTTTCTATACTACTCCCAGACTGCGCATGTACAGAATGATGAAACCGGACTATACACCAGTCCAATGCGACGCTACCCCAAGAGAGCTTCAGTATCACACCTCACACGCCACAATCGGACCACGGATGGTCCATCTCTACCACAAAACGTCCATTCTGATATCCTTTCTTCTACTGTGCATGCGCAGATACACCGTATTTCCACCCCACACCCATCCAGTTAGACGCTCATCCAGTGCTTCATTATAACATCTCACACAACCCAATCGGACCATTATGGGTCCACCTAGACCACAAAACGTCCACCCCGATCTGCCTTTGCACTGCACATGCGTCAACAGGACTTTTCGACAAAAGACAACCCATGGCCTCGAGGTCCCTCCCATCGTCTTCTACAGTGCGATACAGAAAAAATAAGATGCCACACTCCTTACCGTAAACAACAAGGAAGATATAATATAATACCATAGAAGTATATGTATCCGACCTCGCTGCATATATGCATAGGCTATCTCTCGCTGTACTATAGGGATTATAACCCAGAAGCTATTGCGGAATGTTCTGGAAAAAAACGCCTCCTCCAGTCAGAATAGTCACTTCAAGTGGTGGCTGCCGATTGACTCGCTGTTTTTCCACCAATGCATAGACGAGGATGCGCCTCGCGATAAACATGACATTCTCATTGGCTAATGGATGCCACGTTTGCCAATGCACAGACAGGACCAGTTTGAATCCGGATTTCGCACTAAACCTATAACATGACCTATACTTATAACATTGCGCTTGGACCCCCAAGTCATCTTCCTCCAGGTATTATACCATATATACAAAGGCTACAACTATGACTTTGACCCGGAAGTGACCCTTGTCCTCCACATGACCTTTGTCCAAAAGTGACGTCATTCGTGACGTCATCCACCTCATTCCCACCTCATTTACCCCCACCGCCGTAGAAATCCTAAGGGTGCAGTCCACAGTAGACCCCTCGTTGCTGGAAATAGACCCCTGGTATAGCCCTTTCGTCTTTCTGAGATGCCAAACCATCCAGAAAACCCAAACTATGGACTACTCCCTATATGACTAAGGTGTATTTTATGGAAAAAGTGTTGCTGGCGCATAATAGTCTGCGAGAGAATACGAGTACACTAGTATATCACACTTGCCATCATATAAGGGCTTTTTCGTTGGATATCCGTTCCTCCCCTTTCCCCCAACCCCATCTTTGTTTTGGTGTGTTTTACTATCTGAAGTCGACATTTCGAGATAAAACCTCAAATATTATCGTAATAGCCATGACGATGGGTTCGCAGCAATTGTCCGAATTATAATCTCACTTTCTAGCTTCTAAACCATATCAAATAGGCACGAAGTATGTAAAAATAACTGAAATTATGGTCAAATTGATGTTAAATTTGTAGTTTTCTCCGTCTGGTAAATATAAAAAATTCTCTCAGAATCTTCAAAAATAATGGCTAAGACGCAAATAACTGTCACCTATTCAGAGTATTTAATATTGTCCGTGAGTTTTACGTTGGGAAATATCATGTTGAGTAATCAAATTGATGTTGGTGTCCGAGATAATTTCATTTTTTATTTTTTATTTTTTTTCTGTATAGTCCTGCTTGGCAACATATGTTATCGGCGTAGTTGTTCTATGTTTCACTTGAAAATTTCTAAATATTCTGCCCAACATTCGAAAGATTTGAAAGCGTACATTAAAATGATATAAAACTGAACAATTTAAGCGAAAATGACAAGGCAAATGGCTTATTACAAGTCAGCAGAGCGTATCATACGTCAGAGTATATTTTTACTGCATACAAGGTATTGCATATAGGGTGCAGTCCATAGTAGACCCCTCGTTGCTGGAAATAGACCCCTGGTATAGCCCTTTCGTCTTTCTGAGATGCCAAACCATCCAGAAAACCCATATAAAAGTATATATTTTCTTCATGGGAATGCTCATACCATTAATTCAGCATACAAGCCAGTTATGCAATTTCAACCCGGGATAAATTTTCTTCCCTCGGAACATACTCCATATTTTCTGGGAAATCTATTAAAATGACCCAAAATACGCCATATTTCGTTCATTTCCTGAAAAAATCTTGACAATCGATTTCAATAAGATTTCGTCTCAGTGTTCCCCGTCTCGAGGCGAGATAAAAAAGCTATTCAAAATATGGGGTCGACCAGGTCGTTTTTTGTCACATATTCCATATGTAACATAACCCTATTTTTAAACACCTGAAAAACGTACGAAACTGAGGCTGACGAAGGTTGACTTCGCGGCCCGACTCGCCATATAGCTCAACCGAACCACCCATCCGCATATGTCATTTTGAAGGAATGGTAGTACCCAGAAGCTTGGTACTATAAATACAGGTTACCAAAAAGGAAAGGATAATTATCATGTGGTCAGTCCCGGACGCTCTGCTGTATTAAAATTTTTGAGGGGAACCAATAATCCGAAACTATGGACTACTCCCTAAGAGATTTACGCTTCCTATACTACTGATGTCACTGTGACGTCATCTATGCGGCCATTTTGGATTGTTTGAACCTTCTGGTAGAGCTTGATACAAGGCTATATTGTAAGAAGTTCCAGCTCCCTAGATCAAGGGGTAAGAAAAATAGTTAGTAGGACCGAAACGGATCATTTTGAGATCACTGTGGCCAAAAATCAGAAAATCATTACAAAATGTTATTTTTATGCTATACGTACATGTCGGAGATGTGGAATGTGATGGCGGAGAAGTAGCCTATTGATTTTTACCCCTCAGCCAATATTGTCAAAGGTTATTGCCTACGTGGTCTGTCCGGCTGTCCATCTTGTTTGTTAAGAAAATATCTCTTGTAGGATTATTGTAAAAATTTCCCAAACTCTTATAAGACAAACAACTGGCGATGGGTAAGAAGCCGATTGAAAACTCGTCGCGTTTCGAAGCGCGACGGTAAAATTCGACGTCGCGTTTCGAAAGTCGACGTCGACTTTTGCCCTATACTATGGAACCGTATTCGTGTCATCAGTTAGCGAGAGACATTCTCGACTTCGACTTTACAAGAAACTATATATAGTAGCATGGTGATGAATCATTTTATTGAAGATGACCGTGACCTATTTTGTCTTGCTCAAATTCAATTTCTTGCAATACTTTATAGCTAGACTCAAAATGTGCGCTTCGTAAATTTTAATTTCTGCAGTCAAATGTGTGCACGAATCTCGGTACAGAAATACATTCTCCACGATCTGGCTGGTTTCCGGGAACTAAAGGAAGGCATCTTGTGTCTGAGGAGAGTTCACGTATGACACCGCGAGTGGTTGTTAAAAATAGTCCCAAACTAGAAACCTCATCCGTTGGTCCGTCACTGTGGCATTCTCTCGATGTATCTCTTCTGGTACTTGGCAAAGACGCTTACTCTTGACTCCAACAGACTCCGATAAACTCCGGCTTGCAGGAGAACTTACCTCCTGGCATTCCCCACTTCCGAGTGGTAGCAGAAATCTCAACCATTTAGCCCACTTTTGTCTGTCCAGAGCCCTCGAATAAACCATGTACCGGGGATTCAGGCGACACCTGGCTGTATGGCAACAACGTGGTACTTGCGTCATTCGCTCTTTTAGATAGATGTAGTATAGGGAGGGTTATACAGATCGGCATATACTTCTAATTTATTCTTAGAAAGCATTTTATGGTATCCACTATCATTGTGGTGCGAAAAAGGCGGGAAATAATTTTTTATTATTATTTTTTTTCTTTCTTTTTTTTTAACTTTTCTCATATTTATTAACAACAACAACAAACTCGGCGAAGACCCTCACTGCTGATCAAGTCACTGTGGCGGGCCGATATTGAAACCCATAAATCCTTCCTTATTATATGTCGGCAATGATGTTAAGTGTCACATACTGAAAAGCATATCAGTAAGTTTTGTTTTGTTTACAGGGGATTGTCAGTTCATGGGTGAGCCACGAAGATCTTTTGTCGACGGTGTTCTCTCGTCTGAAACGTTTTCCATTTCAAATCCAGAGGATTGCACAGCTAAATGCATGTTGTCAAAGCAAGGTTGCAAGGAGTGTTGGGCCGTCACATTCAACCACAGTATATCTGTGGTAAACAAAGAACACTGCACCATTTACTACGCGACCGATCAGTTCATCCCTTCAAACAGCAGCTTGTGGACGAATAACTCTGATTCTGACCTCTTTATCAAGACATGTTATGCAGGTAAGCAACATAGAGATCAAGAGTAAAGCGAAGACAGATTGAGAAATCAAACTAATATTAGCGGTTATACCAGTTTAGCAAAATATAATCTATAACTCAGGCATATAATACAGTGTTTTATATTGAATTGAAAAGTATAACGACAAGCTAGCTAGATTATATCATCAGTATATGTAGGCATGTAGGTCGCACTTCTTTTGTCCCGATTTCGAATTGGCAATGGAAGATAAATTATGCAAATGATGTCGTACTTTACAGAGAGGTTTCGGCCCTAGTGAGGCACGGTTGATGCATCCTCTCCACAGCGCATGCTCCATTTTGCAGACTCCATTATCCACCCCTGCCTTCAATAGCGGAAGTTGACCTTTACTACGTTGATATGACGTATAGGGGAAAACCCACGTATGCACTGTTCAGTTTGAATCCGGCCGAACAAATTCTTCAGTTTTGCACATGTGCGAACTACTTTTTATATGCTCTGTCCAGATAAACAGGGAAAATTATCTCCAGATAATTCTTTTCAACGCTAGGTCAACAAAGGTATTATGCAGACTTGAAAAGTAATCGAAATTTTCGGCAAACATCTATTTTACTATATGATGTCACTTCCGGCGATGTGCGCGAAGGCCCCGAATCCGGTCCAAAAATCTGACTGGTGGCTGGGGTACTATTAGACCCCAGTCAGGTGGTTGCGGCTGACGAAGTGCAAAATCATACAACAGTTTTCAGAAAAGTACAACTGAGAAATGTTAAGGCATGGGGTCAATAATAGGGCCGCGAGACTGTGCATTATTGCAACATCGCTTGTATTTTTTTATGAAAACATGTGAAGATCGACCACAACCAGAATGAGTTATATACTGGAAACGGCTCACCAATTACCAGTATACGAGTTGTCAGAGCATTTCCATCATAGCTTTCTAGAGTTGTATCTAATACCGCTTATGCCGGTGCTAGGGGCCGTGTGGTCATATCATCCAAGTTGCCACATGAACAGGTACAATAAAAGCGTACCTGAGATACAACACATATCACGAATCGTTAGATTCTTGGTATGTGCTTTAGAATAGGTTTACCAGGAGACTATTCTGTGAAGTCATGTGACGCAGTCAGTATGTCGGCACCTCTTTCCACTTCCCTTATATGTGTTGTAATATACAAAATACTAGTTCCAACAGGGGGATCTGTGGAGAAATGTCGGCCCTGGTTTTGGTTGATTTTATGTTTGCCGAGAAAAAAAAATCACAGATTCTGCATGTATGGTTAGGAGTATTAAGGTGGTCATTATTTTTTTATTATTATGATTTTGTTTTTTTTTGTTTTTTTTTAATATGGGATTGCGCTGAGAAGATCAGGGAGGTCTGGGGTGGACATGCAAGGTCCATTCCGGTGCAATGGACAATGTTAGTCCCATTGGGGAACCCACTCATGAACATTTGCGGTATGAAGTGTGACACCCGAGCAGTAGAACACGATGGGAGGGGTCTTGAGGCCATGCGTTGACTTTTGTTGAAAAGTTCTGATGACGCATGCGCAGTAGGCAGTCAGATCGAGATGGACGTTTTGCGCTCTAGGTGGACCCATAGTGGTCCGATTGGGTTGTATGAGATGTCATAGTGAAGCACTCGTGGGGAAGCGCCCAATTGGATCGGTGTGGGGTGCAGATATGCGCATTAGATATAGTTTATTTGAATGGACGTTTTGGGGTCAAGATGGACCCACAGTGGTCCGATTAAGTGGGTCCGATTAAATCGTGTGAGGCGTCAAAGTGAAGCACTCGTGGGGGAGCATCCGACTGGACCAGTGTGTCGTCCGTTTTCAACATTCTGTGCATGCGGGGAATTATGGGAAAAGGGTACTGGAATGGACGTTTTGGGGTCGAGGTGGACCCATACAGTTCCGAGTGGTTCGTGTGAGATATCAGTTTGAAGCTCTCATAGGGTAACGTCCGACTGGACTGGAGTGGAGTAAAAGTAGCGCAATGGTTCGAATGCGCAGACAGGGAGTTGTGGGGCAATAGAATTGACGTTTTGGGGTCGAGGTGGGCCCATAGTGGGCGTACAGGATCGGAGAGGGTATCCATGTATCCGATCAAGTCATGGGTGGGTGCATGATTTCACAGAAAAAAAACGGACTGGTGAGTTATAGAAATAGGAATATTGTTGTTGTTGTTGTTGAGATAGTGTAATCTCTCAATTTCGAGGGAGTAAACATCAAGGGAAGTAATCCATTTGCCCCTTAGTAGTAGAGAAAACAGAAACCCAGTACATTTGCCCTGTGACCTTTGTGGGGAGTTTTATAGTAACGCCTTAACTGAACGCCTTAATGCCCTATCTTAACGCCTTAAAGCCTTATCGTAACGCCGTAAAGCCACATCTTAACGCCTTATCCTAACGCCTTGACGCCCTAGCATACCAGTGTTTTACCTTTTGCGCGAGATTGTACCATGCGCAATAATACTAACGTATCGACAAGTTGTATGTATCAACCCATTCACACCAGGGAATAAAACATGATGGTCCCCGATGATGTCATCGCTCTTCACTCGGACATTGTACGGGGTGTTTAGCTGGGAAAACCCCTGTTTTGTAGGTCATCGCTTCATATGTCAGGATAAATTTTCGGAAATTGTCTGGGAAAAACCCTGGCCTTTTTATAATCACTCGGGAGTAGTAAAGAATGGGGAATTTCGGAGGTGCAAAAGAGCTTTTGGAGGAGATGAGGGTCTTGTTCCATCCGGCTACCTGGTAGAGTTACCTGTGTGTGCGTGTGTGGAGAAGGAGGAGGAGGATGAATGGGGTTAACGCTCTAACGTCTTCTATAGCTAATCCCTTACGGCTTAATGCCATGATGTAGATGAAAGAAAGACAGATCAACACGTTTTAATATAGTTTATTCTCCCCAGTATTACGTCATACCCAAGCTCAAGTATTCTCTTGTCCAATCAGAAGTCGCTATTTCAGAAAGTTCAATCTTCGGTCATGTTCGCTCTGATCCGTTTGTCCTAAGCGTCTTCAGGCAGTCCATGCAGGATGCTGGAGCCCCGAACTCTTACTTCTCCCATTGGTAGGCACGGAAGGTAGTCGGAAGGGTTCCTCGGCACTGGGATTAATCTCAATCGGCTCTTCAATTTGGGACGGCGGTTCTTCCATTCGAGGATGCATTTCCATGGGAACTGAAATATCCGGTCTCGAGAGTGGCGAGCTTGAACCATGGATGACACTTGGGTGAAGTCTCAATTGACTGGAATGCTTAAAGACTATGCACATGTATGCGTGGGTACTTCATGACGTGCACGTGTGTGACGACGTAAACTGTCCAGGCGATGGAAGAGCTTCAAGCAAGTCGTACACTTGAACACCGTGGTAGAGTGTCTGCTGAATGGAAAACAGGCTTTGCACGTCTTTAGGATACGCTTGCTTTTATGGACTGTAGCGCCCGCCAACGCCAAGCTTAACACTTCAACGCCCTGGTGAAATAGCCCAGAAGCTCTTATTTTCTAGATATTCCATGGAATTACCACTAATTCATCGAAATGCAGTGACGCCCGTCGTTACGCCTTAACGCCCGTCTCAACGCCTTAGCACCATATCTCAACGACTTAACGCCCTATCTTTACGCCATAACGCCCGTCCCAACGCCTTAACGCCTTATCTTAACGCCATAACGCCCTATCGTAACGCCTATACGCATTGTCAACCATCCAATCACAGGCACATATTTTGACAGTGGACATCGCCGCAAGTGACGTCATCGAGCGCATGAGAGCTCCGAACTGTTGGAGTCGGAGCTCAGATCTCTTGGAGTATTGAGGGAAGGGGGGGGGGGGGACGGGGTCGTATAGGTTCGTTTTGGCTTGAAACTCTTCCGTTAGTAGTATCCAACCGGCAAGATGGCGCAGTTTAAACCCGGATGTAGAGGTCATTTGTGGAGGAAACGTGGAGGAAAGGTCAAGTGCAGTATAGTTCCGGCAGAAGGACCAAAAGCTACCTCCAGCACAGGAGAGTTCCAATTGTTGGAGAGGATGTATACAGGATGTATTCATCCGCGGTGATGCGGTCTGGCCGCGGTTTTGGCGGTGATTCGGTCTCGGGAAAAAGCTTCCGCGGAGAAAAAGTAGTCCCTAGATAAAATGGTCGGATGGGGTCGAGTGAGGTATCAAAGTGAAGCTTAGGTGAAGGGGCATCTAATGGGCTGGGTGTGGGGTTGACATATCGGCCTTCTGCGCATGCGCGGTGGCCGAAGGGTATGAAAATAGACGTTTTGGCATCTAGGGAGCCCCTAGTGGACCGATGGGGTCGAGTGAGGTATCAAAGTGAAGCTTAGGTGAAGGAGCATCTGAGGGGCTGGGTGTGGGGTTGAACTATCGGCATTCTGCGCATGCGCGGTGGCCCAAGGGTATGGAAATAGACGTGTTGGAGCTAGGGGAGCTACTAATGGTCCAATGGGGTCGAGTGAGGTATCAAAGTGAAACATTCGTGAAGGGGCATCTGAGGGGCTGGGTGTGGGGTTGAACTATCGGCATTCTGCGCATGCGCGGTGGCCCAAGGGTATGAAAATAGCCGTGTTGGAGCTAGGGGAGTCCCTATTGGTCCAATGGGGTCGAGTGAGGTATCAAAGTGAAGCATTCGCGAAGGGGCATCTAATGGGCTGTGTGCGGGGTTGAAATATCGGCATTCTGCGCATGCGCGGTGGCCCAAGGGTATGGAAATAGACGTTTTGGAGCTAGGGGAGCCACTAATGGTCCAATGGGGTCGAGTGAGGTATCAAAGTGAAGCATTCGTGAAGGGGCATCTGATGGGCTGGGTGTGGGGTTGAAATATCGGCATTCTGCGCATGCGCGGTGGCCCAAGGGTATGAAAATAGACGTTTTGGCATCTAGGGGAGCCCCTAATGGTCGAATGGGGTCGAGTGAGGTATCAACGTGAAGCCTAGGTGAAGGGGTAGTTGATGGCTGGGTGGGTGCATGTAAAATTTTTCCTGAAAAAAAAAATACGGAACACGGACTTTATCGAAAAACCTGGGAAAATGCCTATATGGGGTATGAGGGGTATATAGGTCGCCGGGCTTAACGGGGCTTGTCTATCAATAGAGTTATCTCCCCCTAGTTCCAGGGTGGGTGTATGTAAAAATTTTCCTGAAAAAATACGGAATACGGACTTTATCCTAAATTACGGGAAAATGCCTATATGGGGTATGGGGGGTATAGTACCATCCTGGGAAACCTACTTCTATACATTTGCGGTAGGGTTGTGGGGTCTCGTTTTACTCGTCTCGTCATTTAGAACATGATAGGAAGTGTCCCCGTGCGAATCGGTGAAATTTTTGAAAAAGTACGATATAGCCTCATATAGTCCCATACTGAGGGTATAGGATCAATGTTTGTCCCCCTGGGAAACGTACTTCTATACATTTGCGGTAGGGTTGTGGGGTCTCGTTTTACTCGTCTCGTCATTTAGAACATGATAGGAAGTGTCCCCGTGCGAATCGGTGAAATTTTTGAAAAAAGTCACCGAGCCCCATATAGACCCATACTGGGGTATAGGTTCAATGTTTATCCTACTGGGAAACCCACTTCTATACATTTGCGGTAGGGTTGTGGGGTCTCGTTTTACTCGTCTCGTCATTTAGAACATGATAGGAAGTGTCCCCGTGCGAATCGGTGAAATTTTTGAAAAAGTACGATATAGCCTCATATAGTCCCATACTGAGGGTATAGGACCGATGTTTGTCCCCCTGGGAAACTACTTCTATACATTTGCGGTAGGGTTGTGGGGTCTCGTTTTACTCGTCTCGTCATTTAGAACATGATAGGAAGTGTCCCCGTGCGAATCGGTGAAATTTTTGAAAAAAGTCACCGAACCCCATATAGTCCCATACTGAGGGTATAGGATCAATGTTTGTCCCCCTGGGAAACGTACTTCTATACATTTGCGGTAGGGTTGTGGGGTCTCGTTTTACTCGTCTCGTCATTTAGAACATGATAGGAAGTGTCCCCGTGCGAATCGGTGAAATTTTTGAAAAAAGTCACCGAGCCCCATATAGACCCATACTGGGGTATAGGTTCAATGTTTATCCTACTGGGAAACCCACTTCTATACATTTGCGGTAGGGTTGTGGGGTCTCGTTTTACTCGTCTCGTCATTTAGAACATGATAGGAAGTGTCCCCGTGCGAATCGGTGAAATTTTTGAAAAAGTACGATATAGCCTCATATAGTCCCATACTGAGCGTATAGGACCGATGTTTGCCCCCCCTGGGAAACGTACTTCTATGCATTTGCGGTAGGGTTGTGGGGTCTCGTTTTACTCGTCTCGTCATTTAGAACATGATAGGAAGTGTCCCCGTGCGAATCGGTGAAATTTTTGAAAAAAGTCACCGAACCCCATATAGTCCCATACTGAGGGTATAGGATCAATGTTTGTCCCCCTGGGAAACGTACTTCTATACATTTGCGGTAGGGTTGTGGGGTCTCGTTTTACTCGTCTCGTCATTTAGAACATGATAGGAAGTGTCCCCGTGCGAATCGGTGAAATTTTTGAAAAAGTACGATATAGCCTCATATAGTCCCATACTGAGGGTATAGGACCGATGTTTGCCCCCCTGGGAAACCTACTTCTCCACATTTGCGGTATGGTTGTTTGGATTTGTTTTCTTAGTCTCGTCAAAACAAACATGATAGGAAGTGTCCTGGAGCGAATCGGTGAAATTTTTGAAAAAGTCACCGAGCCCCATATAGTCCCATACTGGGGGTATAGGATCAATGTTTGTCCCCCTGGGAAACGTATTTCTATACATTTGCGGTAGGGTTGTTTGGATTTGTTTTTCACGTCTCGTCAATTAGAACATGATAGGAAGTGTTCCGGCACGAATCGGTGAAATTTTTGAAAAAGTACGATATAGCCCCATATAGTCCCATACTGGGGGTATAGGATCAATGTTTGTCCCCCTGGGAAACGTACTTCTATACATTTGCGGTAGGGTTGTTTGGATTTGTTTTCTTAGTCTCGTCATTTAGAACATGATAGGAAGTGTCCCGGCACGAAACGGTGAAATTTTTGAAAAAAGTCACTGAGGCCTGGGTAGGCCCATAGGCCTATACTGCATGGCTATGGGTGTATAGGGCCATACGGGGTGGACATGTTGGAGTCTAGGTGAGTCCCTAATGGTCCAATGGGGTCGAGTGAGGTCTTATTTTGAAGCTCTCGTGGATGAGCACTTGACTACACTAATGGTTCGTCCGTGTTCAATCGTCTGCGCATGCGCAGACTGGCCCGTAGTATAGAAAGCAGGCATTTTGGGGGGGTATGTGGGTGTGTGTTTGGGTTAGAGATGGGCTATTCACGGTTCGAATGGGTCGTGTGATGTATCCATGTGAAGCCTATGTGAGGGAGCCTCTGATGGCGTGGGTGTGGGGTTGAACTATCGTCATTCTGCGCATGCGCAGCCTGGCCGTAGTATGGAAATAGACGTTTTTGGGGTCTAGCCGAGCCCCTCATGGGCCTATTGGGTCGAGTGAGGTATCCATGTGAAGGCTAGATGTGGGGGCTAGACTAATTATATATTCTGTATTATACAATCGGATAGCGGTTTTCGTGAATAACAAGAAGTTCAGCAATGTTTATATAGTTTATTATCCCCAATGTTACATCATACCCAGGCTGGGGGAGCCGCCCTGGGTATGTTTAGTATGTTCACAGGAAAACAAATTGAAATATCAAACACCATGTTTTATTATTTAACGCACCATCACATTAGGTACAAGTGTTTACTGAGCTCAAGTCAACGATCAGCATGTAGACATAGAGAGTATGTGCGGCATGTTATGGTATTCATCAGTGCGCGGGTGACGCATTCAACCGATGGCGGTGGTCGGTCAGCTTGGTAAGGAAAAACGTGACATTGGTTACCCTCTCTACCACCCATTGTATGTTGGGGCGTTGACGATGTGCCCATCTCAAGGGTTCCACGGTGTCCAGTATCTCCAGCATCGTCTCTAGTGACCTCCGGTTAATGATGGTGAACGGCTGGTCAGACACATAGATATTATTGCCGGGATAATAATACCGTAACTGGCCCGTCTTTTTGTGACGTAAGATGTACCCGAAAGCGACATTCAATTTGAAGGCCGTAGTTTGATCTTTGAAGATGGTAGCTGCGTAGACGGGTGCGGTTGGTCAGTGGAAAATTGTAAATATCTTGAATAGGGCCATGAGGGTGGAAACAGTGCCGTGTCATGGACCAATGGCGCCGATCGATGTCACTCACTGGATGGTTGTCCTGTAAGATATCGCCCAGAAAATGTTCGATGTTGTCAGGCGTATGACTCGAAACCGTAACGCTGGGGTCCGGCTGGATATCCAGGGTCTTCTGAACTGTGGGTATAGGCGGGCTGTTCTTCATCGAATCACCAGTGGCGTTCGTCTCCCCGGGCTTATCTTCACTGGGTCTGACCTTCCGCGGCTCCTAGGAAGTTGTCGCTCATGCCCTGGTACCGGGGCATGAATCAACCGTTGGTGTCGCAGCAACTGACTGCGTCGTTTGAAGCGTTGACCACAATCCTCGCATGGACGCTTGCGTGGCCCATGAATTGAACGTTCGTGGCACAGTAACTGATCCTCCCGATTAAATGACCCTGCGCAGGTTATACAAGTATACCGTGCATCGTTGTGGGTGGAGGCCTCGTGGCGTCGAAAATTATCTAGACGATTAAACTGCTTCTGACAAGTTGTGCAAGTGAACATCTTGGTGGAATCGTCCAGAAAATGTTCGATGTTGTCAGGCGTATGACTCTGTACCGGGGCATGAATCAAACGTTGGTGTCGCAGCAACTGACTGCGTCGTTTGAAGAGTTGACCACAATCCTCGCATGGACGCTTGGGTGGCCCATGAATTGAACGTTCGTGGCGCAGTAAAGCATCTTCCCGATTAAATGACCGTGCGCAGGTTATACAAGTATACAGTCCATCGTTGTGGGTGGAGGCCTCGTGGCGTTGTAAACTGCTTCTGGCAAGTTGTGCAAGTGAACATCTTGGTGGTTGACAGAGTGTCTGATGAAACGGCCAGGCCGCTTCCCTTTTATAGCACGCTAGCTGGTGATCTATTTTTAGCACACTCTACCCCCAGGGGCTGTTCACAGCATCTGTGACGTCATCAGTACGAGTAGTAGCGAAAGTGAGCGTTTTGGGGCAGTGAAGGATGGTATTTGGTGTAGAGATGGACCATCCTTGGTCCGAATGCGTCATGGGAGGTATCATGTTGTAGCTCTCGGGGTGTAGACCCCAATTTGAGGGATATCCACTGCATCTATGACGTCATTGGTGACGTCATCAGGTCGAGTAGTAGCGAAAGTGGGCATTTTTTAGCAGTGAAGGATGTACATGTATGTCACACTTGCCGTATACATGTACGTCACACTTGCCGTATACATGTAGATGTATGTCACACTTGCCGTATACATGTAGATGTATGTCACACTTGCCGTATACATGTACATGTATGTCACACTTGCCGTATACATGTACGTCACACTTGCCGTATACATGTAGATGTATGTCACACTTGCCGTATACATGTAGATGTATGTCACACTTGCCGTATACATGTAGATGTATGTCACACTTGCCGTATACATGTAGATGTATGTCACACTTGCCGTATACATGTAGATGTATGTCACACTTGCCGTATACATGTAGATGTATGTCACACTTGCCGTATACATGTAGATGTATGTCACACTTGCCGTATACATGTAGATGTATGTCACACTTGCCGTATACATGTAGATGTATGTCACACTTGCCGTATACATGTAGATGTATGTCACACTTGCCGTATACATGTAGATGTCACACTTGCCGTATACATGTATATGTATGTCACACTTGCCGTATACATGTAGATTTATGTCACACTTGCTGTATACATGTAGATGTATGTCACACTTGCCGTATACATGTAGATGTATGTCACACTTGCCGTATACATGTAGATGTGTGTCACACTTGCCGTATACATGTAGATGTATGTCACACTTGCCGTATACATGTAGATGTGTGTCACACTTGCCGTATACATGTAGATGTATGTCACACTTGCCTTGGGGTCGAGATGGATCCGCCATCTTGGATATGTCCCATAATGCACCTCCCATGACGCATTCGGACCAAGGATGGTCCATCTCTACACCAAATACCATCCTTCACTGCCCCAAAACGCTCACTTTCGCTACTACTCGTACTGATGACGTCACAGATGCTGTGAACAGCCCCTGGGGGTAGAGTATGCTAAAAATAGATCACCAGCTAGCGTGCTATAAAAGGGAAGCGGCCTGGCCGTTTCATCAGACACTCTGTCAACCACCAAGATGTTCACTTGCACAACTTGCCAGAAGCAGTTTACTCGTCTAGATAATTTACAACGCCACGAGGCCTCCACCCACAACGATGGACTGTATACTTGTATAACCTGCGCACGGTCATTTAATCGGGAAGATGCTTTACTGCGCCACGAACGTTCAATTCATGGGCCACCCAAGCGTCCATGCGAAGATTGTGGTCAACTCTTCAAACGACGCAGTCAGTTGCTGCGACACCAACATTTGATTCATGCCCCGGTACAGAGTCATACGCCTGACAACATCGAACATTTTCTGGACGATTCCATGTTCACTTGCACAACTTGTCAGAAGCAGTTTACTCGTCTAGATAATTTTCGACGCCACGAGGCCTCCACCCACAACGATGCACGGTATACTTGTATAACCTGCGCAGGGTCATTTAATCGGGAGGATCAGTTACTGTGCCACGAACGTTCAATTCATGGGCCACGCAAGCGTCCATGCGATTGTGGTCAACGCTTCAAACGACGCAGTCAGTTGCTGCGACACCAACGGTTGATTCATGCCCCGGTACCAGGGCATGAGCGACAACTTCCTACTGAAGAGGAGCCGCGGAAGGTCAGACCCAGTGAAGATAAGCCCGGGGAGACGAACGCCACTGGTGATTCGATGAAGAACAGCCCGCCTATACCCACAGTTCAGAAGACCCTGGATATCCAGCCGGACCCCAGCGTTACGATTTCGAGTCATACGCCTGACAACATCGAACATTTTCTGGGCGATATCTTACAGGACAACCATCCAGTGAGTGACATCGATCGGCGCCATTGGTCCATGACACGGCACTGTTTCCACCCTCATGGCCCTATTCATGATATTTACAATTTTCCACTGACCAACCGCACCCGTCTACGCAGCTACGTGGAAGCCATCTTCAAAGATCAAACTACGGCCTTCAAATTGAATGTCGCTTTCGGGTACATCTTACGTCACAAAAAGACGGGCCAGTTACGGTATTATTATTCCGGCAATAATATCTATGTGTCTGACCAGCCGTTCACCATCATTAACCGGAGGTCACTAGAGACGATGCTGGAGATACTGGACACCGTGGAACCCTTGAGATGGGCACATCGTCAACGCCCCAACATACAATGGGTGGTAGAGAGGGTAACCAATGTCACGTTTTTCCTTACCAAGCTGACCGACCACTGCCATCGGTTGAATGCGTCACCCGCGCACTGATGAATACCATAACATGCCGCACATACTCTCTATGTCTACATGCTGATCGTTGACTTGAGCTCAGTAAACACTTGTACCTAATGTGACGGTGCGTTAAATAATAAAACATGGTGTTTGATATTTCAATTTGTTTTGCTATGAACATACTAAACATACCTAGGGCGGCTCCCCCAGCCTGGGTATGATGTAACATTGGGGATAATAAACTATATAAACATTGCTGAACTTCTTGTTATTCACGAAAACCGCTATCCGATTGTATAATACAGAATATATAATTAGTCTAGCCCCCACATCTAGCGTTCACATGGATACCTCACTCGACCCAATAGGCCCATGAGGGGCTCGGCTAGACCCCAAAAACGTCTATTTCCATACTACGGCCAGGCTGCGCATGCGCAGAATGACGATAGTTCAACCCCACACCCACGCCATCAGAGGCTCCCTCACATAGGCTTCACATGGATACATCACACGACCCATTCGAACCGTGAATAGCCCATCTCTAACCCAAACACACACCCACATACCCCCAAAATGCCTGCTTTCTATACTACGGGTCAGTCTGCGCATGCGCAGACGATTGAACACGGACGAACCATTAGTGTAGTCAAGTGCTCATCCACGAGAGCTTCAAAATAAGACCTCACTCGACCCCATTGGACCATTAGGGACTCACCTAGACTCCAACATGTCCACCCCGTATGGCCCTATACACCCATAGCCATGCAGTATAGGCCTATGGGCCTACCCAGGCCTCAGTGACTTTTTTTCAAAAATTTCACCGTTTCGTGCCGGGACACTTCCTATCATGTTCTAAATGACGAGACTAAGAAAACAAATCCAAACAACCCTACCGCAAATGTATAGAAGTACGTTTCCCAGGGGGACAAATATTGATCCTATACCCCCAGTATGGGACTATATGGGGCTATATCGTACTTTTTCAAAAATTTCACCGATTCGTGCCGGAACACTTCCTATCATGTTCTAATTGACGAGACGTGAAAAACAAATCCA